>JAOTQY010000027.1:554837-571804 GCA_026413445.1 Dolichallabes microphthalmus | reverse complement strand
TCCGGTTTTAATTGTATGATAATTAAAGTCGTAATCTTCTGTAAATAAAGCCTGACTCTGAATATTATTCCACAACAGTATCAACACTGAATCAAATCAGAATTTCAATTCTCCAGTGAGGTGAAAATGTCTGCATACACAACTGTGTGGTGTTCCGCGGTTAAAGTATTTTTAATTCGCCACTTCCACATTACATGGTGTTGATGATTACAGACATCCCACCTCTCCCGGAAGATCCGTGCGCTTTCTGTGTGTTGAAAGCCGTTTCAGATTCCTGCATATATGCTATCCAGGAAATCAACCCCACCCACTAAAATTATTTACTCCAAATTTATTATCACCAATTTGTTTTCTGACTAAGTGAATGTTAAAGGGGCATGCACATTTCCTAGTGGACGGACTTGATTTCCCTGGACCGATATGATTTGCAGGTGTCTTTCGATACGGAGGAGGCTAACGGATCTTCCGGGAGAGTTGGTATATCTGCGATTGTGCCTGTATATCTTTAAAGAGATTGACACAGATGACACGTTAGACATGTTTCATGGCACAAAAGATGTATTTACCAAAAATATATATATAATAATATCTTTACTGAGGAGTTGAACAACTGCATTAGTGCTAAAACCTTCTGGCATGAAAGACACAACAGGAAATGCTTGGATGTACAAACAAACACACAAAAACATTTAAAACTACAGTAGAGGCACGCTTTTGTACTCTTATAACAAATGGCTAAGTGTGGCATTGGTGCCTCACACACATCTTTCACATCAACGAGTGCATTTACAACAAACGAAAAAACTATGTGGACTACAGCTACAATCTGAAATCCAAATGTAAAAATTCATTACACAAACATATGAACAAATACAAAAACTGTACATGGCACAAAATAATAATTACATATATATATTAATGAAGATCATCAGATTATAGTGTAGTGTATGTGAATAAGGTGAGAGTAAATGTGATCCTCAGGTCAGCAACATTACCACTATAATTTTTTTGTTTGTTTAATATTATAATTTTTTTGTCATGGACTGAACTGAAACAACACAAATTCTCTCCGAACATCATGATACATTATAGATACATATATTTATTTTTATATCCTGCAGAATTTTTTCACATTATGATCTTTATTTAAGTTAAAAATACTTTTTGGGAGGATATTTTGGCGAATTATACTTCCAAACAATGAATAATAATAACGACAACAATAATAATAATAATAATAATAATATGTATGAGGGGCATTCGAGTCAAACCAGGATTTTTGATTGTGCAGAATAACAGAATACAGTTCTGAGAGTAAAAACTCCCTTTATTTCCCTACATAATCCCCTGCTATACTAGTGCACTTATCCTAGTGTTTCACTAGTGCTTGGATACCATCAAGGTAGAAATTTTTCTATCGGACTGCCTGTCTGATTCACATCTAAAACACTGGCCTCCCAAGAACTTCTTTAATGCCCAGAACATGTGGAAATGGCTTGGAGCGAATTCAGGACTGTACAGGCGATGCAGCAAGAACTCCCATCTGAGTTCCTGTAATGTGCAATTGTGAATAATCGCATTGTACAGTTCCCACAGACAGATGCATCTCCACTTCAAGTTTGCGCTGTCGATTTTCAAGGATCATGTGTTCCACTCCCTGAATGTTCACGGGAACGACTTTAGTGGGCTCAGAGCCACCGAGATCGTCATTCACGGACGTACAGCTTTCTTTAAAACATAAAGCATAATTTTTTTTTACCGTGGCTAAGACTCTCACCATACTGTGCTTGAAGCCTTCTGTAAATGTCACTCAGCCTGCTTTCACCAGAAATTTCATCACGAGTCCCAGTTTGACTCGAATGCCCCTCCAAATTTAGCTGGAAATGAGACTGTTCATTTGAAATGTATAAGACTACATTTGGACATTTTATGAAATGATACATCACCATAAGAAAATATCAACGTATTTATGATTTATACAATATAAATGTTCATAAACGTCTGATTTTCTCACCTCCTGAATTTACGTTTGTAACAAACATTTATAAAATAGCGTCACATTATTACTGACAGGAGAACGTCCTGCTTGGCTGCTGATTTGAATTAGGTCAGGAATCACATGACTCGTGACTGAGTCGACTCTTCATGTTTTGTGTAGAAGAACGGCTTTAGAAGAAGCCACTTCGTTTAAACCTGGTTTGTAATCGTACATGGACGTTTTGACGGCGCAGACATTAAACGCAGCACTGCTTCTTCCACGGCGCTGGCAAGAGAGCGCTTACGAATAAAGCGTTTTGTGTCCTGACGAAAAAAACTAAATTTCTGTCAAAGTGATCTTGAAGGCATCGGCGTAGCTGTCGATGCTCAGGATGAAGGTGTCCTCGTTGGAGTAATGCTCGATGATGTTGTCGTCCATGTTCACCAGGATTCTGTAACACAACAACGCACACGGAGGAAAAGGTGAAGAAGCAGAGGGACTTGTACCATGCTGATGTTGATTGTTTTCCTGTAACTGACACTGGAGACTCCTTCCACACCCATCTTCTAACTTATTTCACCACATCAATAATTAAACACTTGTTACCACAGAAACGCTAACACTGTATTAGAACGAGCACGTTAATATAAACCTGCACTACTATCAGAGCTGTCGGGATTCAGCAGCAGTAATGAATGAATCTCTCACCCTTTCTTGCTCTTTTTGTAGATTTTGGCGATCCTCTCCACAGGCACGCTGTATTTCTCTGAGATCTGTGTACGTTTACAGGAATTGTTTAGTTACTGAGGAAAATCAGAAAACAAAAGAGCTCCACCTGGAGGAAGCGTTACTCACTGCATCCATGAGGCCTCGGAGCGTCGGGGAACGTAGCATAAGGGCATCAAATACCTCGTCACACTCTTTTCTGACGTACAGGAGCACTGAAAACACACACACACATACACACATAATTAGTTGGAAAAAAAGATATGAAATTGCAAAAGATGCAAAAAAAAACAGGAAGTACAATAAATAAAAATAAATATAATATAAATATTGTTATGTATAATTAGGTCACATTATCATATTTCAATTTCTCTTAATAGTCATGTGATCAGGTTGTAATGATTTATCTCACCTCTTTTCTGTGGTTCCTCTCTGAGCTGTTTATGAGGCGAAGGGCAGCTATCATCCTCTGCTGACCAGAACATCCTCTTCACTAACACACTCCTTAAAACACACACACACACACACACACACACGGTCAGTCACTCTATGAACTAATCAATTGTTGTTTTGCAATAAGTAAAACACTGTATAATAAAGGGTAATTAAATATTTACAGAGCCAGTAGGCTCCATAATTATTGGCGCCCTGTCTAAAATTAGAAGAAAGAATGTAATATAAAACGTATCACACATAAATTGAGTGATCTTTTGAAGCCTACACGTACACTGATGTTATTGGGCCTTCCTTAAATCAGACCACGGAGATTCAGTAAGATTTTGTGAGGTATTTATCGCAACAGTGAGGTATTTATCGCAAAACACTCAGGCGAGATTTCACCTCCTGGCAGAGGCAACCTGAAATATCATAAATGCCAATATATTTTGGATTAAATTTTGTCTGCACTCACCCTTCTCTGTCGACCTCTTCAGTATTGAAGGCGAAAACCTGCAAGACATTACAACATTATTGTTTCTATAGCAACAGCTTGATCACATTGACCTGGTGGGGGGAGGGGGGTTCCAGGATTACATACATTCAAAATGTTTATGTGATACATATATAGAAGGAGTCTCCTGTGGCAGTGCTTTGTACCAGTCAGGTGTGAAGGCGTAAGAATGGTGATTGTGTTTGTTCTCGTACCTGTGCGGCTCTTTGCAGATTTCCGAAGTGGACGTCGGGGATGAAGAGGACGGGCTGAGCGTCCAGATCCGTCATTGTCCTGAACAGTGTGGCGTCACCCTTTTTGGGCAGAGTGAGCGGTCCAGCACCTGCTTCTTTCCCTAACGATGGAGATCAGATCATGACACAATCAGCGACATCATCAACATCATCACGGAAACAAATACAAGTACAACTTGTCTTTTTAAAGTTTTCTTCCTTATAATTATTATCACCTTATGATTTCAAATTCAAATATTCAAATACTTGAAGTAATAATTAAAAAGAAATAGGACTATTAAAAGCATTAAATTAATATTTGACATCCCACCTTTAGACTTCTTGCGGTTCTGCTTCCTCTCCTCATCTCGGATTTTCCTCTCTGCTCCCTGTTTCAGACACACACACACACACACAAAGTAATTTAACACTAACTGACTACTCTGAATGGACTGCACTTCCTGACTAAAGTGCTGCTGTTTTAAACACGGCCACTAGAGGGCACCAGCTCTTTGTTAAACTCAATCACACTGCATTCTCCCTCATTCACAGGGTACTGTACAAACCATTAAGGCTAACTAAGATCCGTGTGTGTGTGTGTGTGTGTGTGTTAACCTTATCACAGAACACTTTGATCTGGCAGTAAGCTCTGTGCAGTGGTTTGTTGCTGCGGTTGTTATAGCTGTACGTATCGATCTGGATCATCAGCGGCAGACCCTTCACTCCCTTCTGAGATGAGAAGTCTGTACTCAGACAGTTCACTGTGATAAAGATCTGAAACAAACACACACATTTAGTTAAACCTTACCCATCTTACATATTCTACATTACGGGTGGCGATGGCACAGGTGCTTGGACCCGGTCATCGTTGCGCATTGTGAGACCTACATGAGACCTGTATAGGTGGCAGAAATGGAGTATATTGGATGCCATAAAACAAGAAACAAGCACGTCAACTGTGAAAACGGACAACTATACAGCGCTGCATTTTTCATATGTGCTGTAAGCTTTATTTTTTGTACAAATGAGATTCCTCATGGTTATGGTGTTTAGTTGAAGCCAGACAACACCGCCGTATAGTTAGCAACTTCTTCTGCTGTTACACGTTTTGTTTGACCGCGGTGGCCGCTGTGGAGTATGCACAGAGCGCCCTGGCCAGTTTCTGTGTTCGATTAAATTATACGCACAGGGGAAGATCGACCTTCAGCCTCATGACCTGGGTGTCGAAACCGACTCTGAGATGTGCGACTCAGTACGATTTCAGTCAGACTAACATGTTTAGTTGTACTAACACAACGTCATGTAAACATCAACAGCAGAAATTAACCAGAATGCACTGCAATCTGAGACTGTTTCCTTTTCTTAATGATCTATTAGCTACTATATGCTGTCAGGTGAGCAACTACAGTACAAAAGCACAAGTTCCCTACAGGCTGGCTACTCAGAAAAGTCAAGCCATTCCTCCCAGTTTAGTATTTTCCCAGCTATGTATATTCCCAGTGCTCTATATTCTGGGTCCCATTTAATCTAAAGTCCTATATTTCAGAACACATATATTCCATAAGTGCTATATTTCCATAACTGTATTGACTATATCCATAAAAAGCCTACAGTCCCATAAACCTGTACATTTACTGTCAGCTTTAATGACCCTCAAACTATGACAACCTTAGGAGTTCATGACTTAAATAATAATTCATATTTACTACTCAATCTGTAAACCCTAGCAGTCGTTTCCATGGTTACCTTGAGCCGGCAAATGCAATATGTAACCCGCGACGCATGATTAACCAAGAGCTGACGAGACAGACGGCTTTC
The DNA here is from genome assembly GCA_026413445.1 of Dolichallabes microphthalmus. Taxonomy (NCBI): domain Eukaryota; kingdom Metazoa; phylum Chordata; class Actinopteri; order Siluriformes; family Clariidae; genus Dolichallabes; species Dolichallabes microphthalmus. The sequence continues at coordinate 566,121 of JAOTQY010000027.1, read as the reverse complement.
ACAAAAACCCAAGCTGAACTCTGTCGTTACTCACACACACACACACACACACACACACACACACGCACACATCACCCTGTGTGAAAAACTGAACATGCGTAATTTGTGTAAAACAGCCAGAAGAAGGGCGCCTTTTCTGTAAAAGCTCCACCTGCACAGGCAAAGCAGGTGTGTCTCAACATGTCTTTTTATTGCCAACCGCTCAGAACATGTGCGCACACACACACACACACACACACACACACACACACTTACTCACGTACACATTTCTATTCTATTCACATGTTTGTAATGACCAGGATTGCATTAGTGGATTTTATGTTACACACCTGTGCTGTACCTGGTTCCTGTGAGGTTCCTGTGAGGTTCCTGTCCTACATCTGTCCTCTACCTGTCCTCTACCTGTGCTGTTCCTATGCTGTTTCTATGCTGTTTCTGCTTGGTTCCTATGCTGTATCTGTGGATTTACAGTGCTTTACCTTTCCCGTACCCGTGATGTTCCAGTGCTTTACCTTTCCTGTACCTGTGATGTTCCAGTGCTTTACCTTTCCTGTACCTGTGATGTTCCAGTGCTTTACCTTTCCCGTACCTGTGATGTTCCAGTGCTTTACCTTTCCCGTACCTGTGATGTTCCAGTGCTTTATCTTTCCCGTACCCGTGATGTTCCAGTGCTTTACCTGTGCTCTCAGCGCCCAATCCAACAAACTGAATTCATTAATATGTATAAACGTGGTTAGTAATTAACCGTTTGTAATTTAACAAAAGCATGAAGGCAGCTGGAGTCTAACTTCTGTAAGTGAGGTATTACAGCCTTTACACTTCTATCACCTGAGCACCTGAATCACACACACTCACACTCTGTCCATCATTTATTAAACACATGGGCAAAAATGTCATGATACCTGAAAAAAATCTGCAAAATATCACACCTTTTAATGTGTTTAGGTAAGAGAAAGAGAGAGAGATAAAGAGAGAGACAGAGGGATGGATTACGAATCTCACTCTACACACACTAATCGTAATACACTATACATGCAGTAAACACACTACACTATTAAACACACTGTAGGTTTAACTATGCGCGCACACACACACACACACACACACACACACACACACACACACACACACACACATAATTTCCACTCCACAGATCACACCTGAGGAATGTCGACCCCGTAATGAAGTGAAGGGCTTTTAACTCCAGCCTCAGGGGCAAAAGGTCAAACTGAGGGCACGAGATTGTTTATTGTCTTGAGACGGTTCCTAATGTTCCTGCTTTCTGTAATAGTTTATATAACTGTATGTGTGGAAAATTTGTCGATGAGTGCACATTATCCCCACTGACAGGTGTCGTGAGTAATGCTGATTATTTCATTACGGTGGCACCTGTCAGGGGGTGGGATATATTAGTGTATGGGCAAGTATAAGGATCTGTGTGACTTTAACCAGGACCAAATTGTGATGTCTAGACGACTGGGCCAAAGCCGACCATGTCTGTTGAGGGATGTTCCCAGTCTGCAGTGGTCAGGACCTACAGTACCAAAAATGCTCCAAGGAAGGAGACCCATTGAACCAGTGACAGGGTAATGAGCGGCCAGAGGTTACTGATGCATGTGGGGAGTGAAGATTGGCCTGCGTAGTCCGGTCAGGGAGCCTGTGATGACCCATATCCTCCATCAAAAGCTCCTACAATGGTCACATGAGCATCAGACCTGGATCACAGAGCAATGGAAGAAGGTGGCCTGTTCTGATGAAGCATGATTTTTTTGTTTACATCATGTGGTTGGCTGTGTGTGTGTATGTGTATGTTGCTTTCCTGGGAAGGGGATGGCACCAGGATGCAATATGAAGAAGGCGATCAAGCGGAGGCAGTGTGATGCTCTGGGAGATGTTTTGATGGGAAAACTTGAGTGCTGCCATTCATGTGAATGTTACATTGACACTGACCGAGTTACACCCCAACAGGACAACAGTGTTCCATGTTATGGCTGATCGGTGTGTATCTTTGTGTGTGTGTGTGTGTGTGTGTGTGTGTGTGTTTGTGTGTGTGTGTGTGTGTGTGTGTGTGTGTGTGTTTTAGACTTAGCAGTATGCGGATACTGGTAATTAACACTGCTGTTTTGTCAAACAGTCAAGGGGATGATGACGTAAGGCCTAACGTCTTACACTCTATCTCGCCTTACATCTCTCTCTCTCTCTCTTTCTTTCACACACACACACACACACACACACACACTGAATATGATGTACAGTGTGACATTAGAGCTACACAGTGTTTTTGTCCCTCATCACCATCCTGTGTGTGTTTGTTCATGTTGATGTTCCTCCTTTTCTTTAAGATTCCTCATATTACATACACACACACACACACACACTCACACATACGGTGGGAAATGGGTCAAGTGTGTGTATACTCATCTCACACACACACACACACACACACACACACATACACACACACACACACACACCTGCCCTCTTATTGTGGCCTTTTCCGTGATGAATCTGAGCTCAAACACACACACACACACACACACACACACACACACACACACACACACACACACACACACAGTGCTAATATTACCTTTACATCTACAAACACACACTCCAACACATTAGTAGTCTCTCTCTCTCTCTCTCTCTCTCTCTCTCTAAGCTTAGTCAGAGTCTCCACACTGAAGTAAGTTTGCTCTAACTGCAATTAATTAAAGATTATCATTTTCATTTCAACACATAATACATAATTTTATCCATTTGAAGCTACAGTGGAACCTCAGAGAAATAAACTCTTGTTGTCTCTTACGGTATAGCAGCTATAAACACTCGTCCCCTCACCAGTTGCTCTTGAAGCACAGTATAATCTCCTCTGTCCTGAAGACGAGTGAACACTCACAGTTACAGCTCTACCTCTGAGTGTTGACAGTGTATGAGCACTGACACTGGAGACTCCTTCCATAAATAAACACCTTAAAGCAAAACCTTCAACTTACAAAAAAACTACTGCTAGATCAAGACACTGAGCCGAAACTGTACACACGATCTGTACTTAACAGTCTTAACTAGCTTTTCATTTTTCGTCAAATAAGGCCTAGAGATTACTGAGTGAAGATTTTAATGGATTAGTAATTAGTCATCTGTTTTAAAGAAAGACACTTACAAATATTTAAGAAAAAAGAAAACGCTAATTTAAAAAAGCAACTTCTAGAAAAGTAATTATTTGGAAATTATAAAGAATTATTTGGAAATTCTACTTTTCTACGTGTGTGCGTAAAACATATTTTATTTTTGTGTCTGTATGCGTGTGTGTACAGCGCGCGTGTAAAGCAAAAACAGTTTCCGTTGTGTGCGCGCGCGTGTGTGAAAAGAGTGGAGGAAGGTTAACTGTTTAAGACGAGAACGGGGAGAGGGGAGCTTACTAGATTCACACACATACACACTAGGGATGGGCATTTTGGGGGAGATCCCCGAGGCAGAGTTTCGAGAAGGAAGGATTCTCCGGCTACACAGCGCTGCGCGCTATAGAAGCCATTTTCACTCTGTGCTCCGGTATTGTCTCTAGACCGCAAGTTCTCAGATTTTTGGAGCCAGCCAATCGGTCGACACGCTCGATCGTCGCTGATGGGTTCGAGTACTCGATTAATCGAGTAATCATCCCTAATACACACACACACATACAAACACACACACACACACACACGTAAACACTTATCTGTCGGGATTTATTTTTACTTTTTTTTTAAGGTAAAGTGCAGGTTATTTTGTTTTATTTACTTAATATTTTGTGTTAATTATTTTTATGCATTTATTTTTTTGGGCTGTGGAACAAATTATTTGAGTTTCCATTATTTCTTATAGGAAAATTCGATTTGGTTTACGAGTGTTTTGGAATACGAGCCCACTTCCGGAACAAATTGTGCTCGTAATCCGAGGTTCCACTGTAACTACTACTAAAAACATACTACAGGGTAAAAAACTTAAAAATACCCCTGCAGAAAAAACACTGTAAAAAATTCTACTGAAAAAAAAAAACACAGTGAAGAATACAAAAAAGCTACTGGAAAAAAATACCCAAAGGTCCTAATGGAAAGAATGCTTGAAAATATTACTGGAAAAAAAAATGGTACAAATGCTACTGGAAAAACACTACTCGAAAATACTTGTGTAAAAAAGCAAAAATAACATGATCTTATGTAACAATACTGGAAAAAATTCTTGAATGTATACTGAAGTTAAAACCTACTTTAATATACTACTGGAAAAAGCTAATACTGCTGAATACACACCAGAAGATTTTTTGTTCTGGTGGTGACCTGACGTTAATCAGTACACTTTAACGAGGATTGAGTGTTGCTAATCAATGTTCTGCATTATAGATTTACTCAGAAATCTCAGATCAACTCGGACTGTGCTTTTGCAAGAACAGTAACCAAATTTAAGTACTTAAGTGTGACTCGCCTAGTGGTAAAAAGCAAAGCAACCAAGTGGAGGATCATGGGTAATTTGCTGTACGTTGTGTACCTTAGCCTCCTCGTTGACATCCCACGTAAATGAAACAGCGTTGTAGGCAATCTCCTCGATGTTCCCAATCGTGTTGAAGCTCTCTTTGTAATCCGCTGTGAAAAAGACAAAACAAACACAATAAACCATCAGCGGGACATTTACACACACAGTTATGGTAGAACAAATGTGGCGCTAGGCTACATTACCCATCAGCCCCAGCAGCCCCAGCATGTTGCCTCATTGCTTAAGTTATAGTCCGTAAGTTTTTGCTTCTGATCATAGTCTAATCATAAGTGTTCAAAGGAGTGTTGCTTTTTAACAGCTTTACAGTATGTCTTGTCCGTATAGCACTAAAATTAAAGATCTGCACTCGCATCTGCTTTCGCGTACCAGCAAGGACAAATAAAAAAAGAAATAGAAAATATATATTTAAAAAATGTGACATTAAGATTAAGTACAGTTTCGAATTATTTGAGAATTGTTTTTAACAAATACTTGTTATACATAAAAATCTTTATAATTATGTAGATACATGGATTAATATGTGTAATTTAATGCCAGAATTTCCACTCAAGTATAAACATAATAGTATGCTACTGTTACACTCATGTACATTAACAAATTTAGTCCTATGTAAAAGCTACACAAGGCTTAAATATTAGGCTTAAATATTTTTTAACTGTAAAAAAAAAATGGAAATGCATAATGCGATATAATTTATCCCAATATTGATATCACTGTATCGCCCAGCCCTAATGTAAAGTCTAAAAATTTGAGATATTGTAAGAGTTAATAACTAAAATGAACTGAAAATAGAAAACATTGTTATAGAATAAAAATTTTAGATTTGCATAATATTTCTGAAAATTTTTGTGAAAAAAGTGTAAAACGGATGCAAAGCTCAAATCAGATTATTGAACTCGATTAAGTGCTGCTTAGCCTCTCCAATAAACAGGCACGCTTCCACCCCTGATAAACCTTATCTGCGTCAGCAAACACACCGATTATGACTTCAAAGTTTCAGCTTGGGAGAGTTAAAGCTTATCTGTGTTTTATGGCCAGTTCATACACACTCGGCCGGAGCCTCACTGTCTGAGTTTGGCTAACACGCTCGGACATTTCCACTACCTTTTATTGACAATTGATACACTTGTACGTATCATACAATAAGATTTCTAAAATCCTTCCTACAAGTTCATTAGGCAAAACTATTCTTTGTTATTTATAATTATTTAGGTTTATTCAGACTGATTTCAAACAAAAACATACACTAAAAGACAATACATCTCAAACCGTGTGCAAAAAACCTTTGTTTATCTTGACTTCTTTAGATCATCACTGTAATCCTCGCTAGCCGATGGCTAAATGCTCATCTGATAAAACACACCTTTTAAATCAGTCCTATTTAATTGCACATAGTGCTGTAGATTTGTGTATAAACATACATTTAGTTTCTGCTAGTTTCTGCGAAAATCTTGCAAATCTTTTGCTTATTGCTAACATGAACTTAATAATGTAGCGTGTTCTCACTATTAAAGAACTTCAAAAAAAAATTTTTTTATTAAATGTCAAGTTGATATATTTATATATTTAAGTTAAACTCTTCCCCCCCCCCCCTTTCTGATTCTAATTTATTTCGTAGCTGATGATGTTCAGCTTGTCAGCTTCCAACAAGCGATGATGTGGAGTAGTCTACAAATCCCTAAACTTGCTTTAATAAACCTGCTCATATGAGTAGCTTCACTATCACTATTATTATCATCAGTAGTAATAGTAGAAGATGACATTATGTATTATTAAATAAAGAATTTAAATAATTAAACATTTTAAATACAGAATGATGTATAAGGTAAACATGCTGTAAATAAACACACACACACACACACACACACACACACACAATGTGCTAACATTTAAAGGTTAAATTATCTATCAATTTATTTCTCTCACATTAATATCAGTTCCGTATTGAAGAGGATCTGATAAATTCCAAGTTCCGTCCTAGCCGGGTTTTATAGGAGACTTATTCCCTTCCCCCTTTCCCTCCCTCACACACCCCGTCTTTGTCCGTTAGCTCGTCCTCCTCGGATAAATAGATCCATTCAAATACAGGATCCTGTGACATGGCCTCGGGCCTGAGGAACAATCAGCTTCAACTGCTATTCAAATCTCAACCGGCCCAGGTGTCGGCTTTCAGCCAGTGTCACTTCAACTTCCACCTCTGTCTGTTTCCAGCCGGAGTACCTGTGCACCTCCACCTTTACCTTCACGTCCATCTCACCTCCACTCCTTCCACCATGAATCCCTAACTTCCTCCACCTTGACTCCTTCATGTCTGAGTCCCTAACCTCCTCCACCTACTCCACCTCCACTCCTTCCTGTGTGAGTCCCTAACCTCTTCCTCCACCACCTCCACCACTTCTCCCACTATGAGTCTCTAAGCTCCACATTCTCCACCTCCACGTCCTCCTTCTACGTAAGAATCCACCTCTACCTCCACTATGAATCCAATAACCACCATCTTCACCTCCACTCTGTGCTACTTTTTCCAGCCTAAATGCCTATCCATCTCCCTTTCATCTCTTCTCCTCCATCTCTTCCACTCTGATCACTGTCCTCCTTCCAGCTGGAGTCGCTAAACACTTGTTTACCTCCATCTTTATCTCTATCTCCAACTCTACCTCTATATTCACCTCTATTGTCACCTCCATCTAAACCTCAGGATTTCAGCCCAAAATATAGTCCTATCATTAACTCATTCCTCCACCATCTGCTCCTCCCTGCATCCTTTCAGGCGAAAATTACGCCCTGAGAACTCAACCTGCTGGTAAACCAAATGTGGCCACTGCCTTTTAAACCCTGACATTTACACAAAAAGTGCTTGTTCATTAAAATGTTTTTTAATCTGTTGAAATTGTAATTACAAACGTATTATATTAATGCAATTATTACTCTTACTGGTGGAAGTTTGACTCACTTTTATAAATAAGAAGCTAAATGTAATGGATGTTAGTGCTGTCCTGATTCCTCACTGGTGTAGTATCGCTCCATTCATCCATCACAGAGGGAGCAAACTTTTAGAATTCACTTAATTTGTAGTCATTAGGAGATGCTGTGTGTTTTTATTAGGCTCATTGTGGTGCTCTGACTGTTTGCAAAAATACACACACTATTACAATGAACCAAAGATTTGGTAGATTGAATTTTAAAATGGGTTGGGGTGGGGGGATGTTAGCTTATATTTTTCAGTATTTTTCTAAAACTCTTTTGTGTGTTTTGACTCTGAAGTCCCTTGGGGCCTGGAGGAAATTGGTTCCTCTTGATTTGCCACCATGGTTAAACACACACTTACTTTAAAGAAGGTAGGTTTACTCTCAAGCACGAAACAGAAGAATGAAGGATAAAGCAATAAAAATAATGTATGTTACTAAACAAAAATAAATAAGAATTTTAATAATGTGTGTTCTATATTTGTATTATATATATTTGAGTGCTGTTAGGGTGCAATTTTTATTAATTTTTTAAATTCTTAATTTATTTTGCTTTTAATGCCCAATTTAGGATTGCTTATTCCTATCCTAAATGTTTTATTTTTGCCCCGCATCACGGTGACAAGTACAGATATTTTCACTCAGCCAAAAACTTTTTTTTTTTTTTCAGGGAAGTTTTCTCGCTAAAATCATTCAGTTTTTCTTGTGACATGCCTCAGCCTGTATATGTGTGTGTGTGTTTTAGTGTAACAGAGAACGGCAGAAAAGAAAAACGAACAAGGGATGAAGATCTGGGGCTTGTTTGAACAGAGAGAGGAATGTCCCGCAGTGTGTGTGGAGTCATGCGAGCGTATGACTGGTTCAACCTGAGCAGCATTTATGCTAACGCCCAGTCCGGGATCCTGAACACACATTAACCCGGGAGTTAGCCTCATGCGCCGGAAAATTCCTGGGATAGGAGGTCTAACCATGGGGCATAATCTCACTGAGGGGATTGTTTGTTACACCATCATAGCTACAGTTAATCAAGATAAATTGAAACAAGATTTACATTATATTTGTTTAGCTTAATGGTTGAGCATAATTTACAATAACAAACTATAACTATATCTAAAATAGTAAAATAAGTAAAAAATAGAATACTAGTATATTAAATTAAAAATATTTTATTTTTAACAAATTCCTTTAAAGTTAGAATTCTCCATTATCATGCTTTAACTAGCATGATTAATAGCAAGCTAACACAGTCTAGATAGCTATTTATGCTACTAAATTGACAACCCATCAGTCTACTGTAAGTCTGTCTAGCTATAGTACAACTCAATATCTTATTTTATAGAGCTTTAGGCATTTTCTAGCCTTTTCTCCACAGCACATAATTTGCTAACTTTTTTTTTACACCAACCCCATGCTGCTAACTTGAGTGATGTTTTTAACATATTTAATTAGCATTTACAATTTTTACATTTACAATTTAGTACAGTGGAACCTAGGATTGCAAGTAACGCGGTTTGCGAGTGTTCTGCAAGACGAGCAAAGATTTTTAATAAATTTGGACTTGGAAAACTAACAAGTCTTGGTTTACGAGTACCGAGTATCATGTATCACGTCTCTTGGTTTGACGCCGAGCGTCACATGATCACAACTGAGCCAACGGTTTTTCTCTTCCTTATGCTGCGGAATTTTGGGTAATCGTCTGTCCTGCTGGGTCTTAGTGCGCGGCTCTCACTGGTATAATCAACATCCGTGTACGTGTGTACTGTTTACTATAACACTGTGACCATGTGTGTGTATAAAACATATTTTATTTTGTGTCTGTATGCATGTGTGTACAGCGCGCGTGTAAAGCAAAAGCAAGTCTCATTAGAGAGGTTAAAGATCCATTTTACGTCATCCATCCACGTCATTGGACACCGTGCCACACACACACACACACACACACACACACACAGTCCCCTCCTACTTTCACCTTCACAGACACACACACACACACACACACACACACTCTTTCTCTCTGCTCTACACAGAAACACTGCTCTGTCACGATTCTTTTCAAAAGTAAAGTGCAGGTTAATTAGTTTAATTTTTTTGTACTTTACAGCAGTGATTCCGTTAGTGTGTCGCTCAATCGAGTGTCATTAGAGAGATTTCTTGTTTATTTTTCCGAGAAAACAGCATTTCCATCGTGTGCACACATGTGTGTGAAAAGAGTGGAGGAAGGGTAACTGTGTAAGACGAGAAGGGGGAGAGGGGAGCTTATTTTAGATTCACACACACACACACACACACACACACACACACACATATACACAGCGCCTGCATGCACAAAGGTAAACACTTATCTGTCACAAATTTGTTTACTTTTTTTAAAGGTAAAGAGCAGGTTCATTCAGGTTTTGGGGGCTGTGGAACAAATAATTAGAGTTTCCATTATTTCTTATGGGAAAATTCGATTTGGTTTACAAGTGTTTTGGAATACGAGCAGTTTCTGGAACATATTATGCTCGTAATCCGAGGTTCCACTTTACATCTAGCACTACCCAGCTAGTTAACTAATTATTTTGTTAAATTTTGTAATCCTATATAAATAATTTACATTTAACTCCAGATATGTAATAAATAAATAATAAACAAAAGGATTATATTTTATAACATTACCGATGTCAAGGACCCGCTGCTTAGCCGTGTGCTGCCGAGAGTGCCAGTATCTCCAGTACTTCAACTGTTCATCTCGGTTCTTATCTTCACTAAACACCACCATGATGACACTCTGAAGGGATGATGGGTTTGTGATAGAAAGAGAGAAAAGGAATGTTAGTGTTAATATGAACAAGTTAGTCTACACACAGTCTCCATCACGATGAGCAGTTTAAAAATACTGTACAGTAGCTTATACAGTAGTTTTAGCTGAACTACTGTACTGTATTATGTAAATCTTGGAAAATTTGATAGCAAGTAATCCAATGCTATGCTAGCTGTTATATAATGCAAACAAAACCAGGTAATAAGTTGCTAGCCGGTTAAGTAACACTAAGCTAACAATTAGAGAGAGTAATTGAAACCTAGCCAATCAGCTATGTTTTGTAATTACTGGAAAATTTGTTGAAGCTAGTCAGTGTTAGGCTATTTACGATATAACAAGCTAGCAAATATTACAAAAGTTTTTCTGCTTTGTAATTAAAACTAACTTAACTAACTAACATTAAAATTGCTATTATATAGCTGATTATATTTAGATATTGCATTATATTATAGCCAGGGCTAGGCTAGCTAGTATATGGTGTAGCTAGCAAGTTGCTTACAAGCTATCAAACGTAAAGCCACCTTTTCCTTAGTGTAATCAAATGCAATTAAAGTTTACCAAAGTTTACTAGATAACATTAACGCAGTTGTTTTTTATGGACTTAATGAATGCTAGACTTATTATAACCAAAACCAGTAGCCAAGTGGACTAAATAATTAACATTAAGCTAGTAATCCTATCATATAACTATAACCAACTAAAGATTAAGCTAAATATTGGAAATTGTAATCAAAATCAGTTGCTATATATATTCGTTAGAATTATGTCATCTACTGTGTTGTGTAATTATTGTAAAATTTGTATCATAGCTGTTATAATTCTGTTTATAATTAAGTTATTACTGTATATTGTGTAATTAACATTGTAGCAACATTGTAGTTTTCAGTTAAACTGTAATTGGCATACATATATAAAGGTTTCAACAAAAATGTAATTCTTAAAAATATGTGATCATGTCTGTGATTGATTAGTAAATCACAGACAT
>JAOTQY010000027.1:518673-532384 GCA_026413445.1 Dolichallabes microphthalmus | reverse complement strand
ATCTAAAAAGAGCCACTTGACAATAATGATCAGGGTTATACATAGGCTGTTTATATATTTGGGCCCAGGGGCCAACATGTTATGTGTTAAAAGTGCGTCGCATACATAGTACCCCCACCCCTACTCACCTCGTGGGCAAGGAAAAAAAGTTCAGGCTCAGGAAATTTTTCCACTATCAGCCCTATATATATATATATATATATGTGTGTGTGTGTTTGTCTGTCTGCTACGTTTTTCTGTCTTATCTGTCTGTTTCTTTCATCTGCAGATTGGGGTCTCTCTGCAGATGAAAGAAACTAACTGCTAATTTGTCCCTCTATTTTTGAATTATTTATAAGACTGTACAGTGTAGGCGGCACTGTGGTGTAGTGGTTAGCACTGTCGCCTTGCATCGCCAGGGTCTGGGTTCGATTCCCTGGCCAGGCTCGATTCCCGTCTCTGTGTGCATGGAGTTTGCATGTTCTCCCCGTGCTTGGTGGGTTTCCTCCCACAGGATGTACCCCGCCTAGTGCCCGAAGTCTCCTGGGATAGGCTCCAGGTCGCCCGCGACCCTGAACACTGGATTAAGCGGTGTAGAAAATGAATGAATGTACAGTGTATGTGATGTGCTCTTGTCTCTCAGTTTTAGCTGGTGTTTGTTCATTCATCTGTTCTCTCAGTCTCGATATCACTTCGTCTGTCCAGCCCATTGTTTTAGGTGTTGTCTGTGAGTGTGCAGTAAATAAATTGAGTAAATCTCTGAGTCTCAGAGCGGAGTGTTTCTAGAATGTTCCATCTCTAGGTTTGGGTGTGTCTCTGTGTCTGTGCCTTAGAGACGAATGAGCTCCAGCTAATAACGCAGGAATGTTTCAAATGGCTGTGTGTGTGAGCTGTGAATGAGAGCACTGTTCCAGTTTCCGGTGTGATTCACTACAGTGTCCTGGTGCTCCGCCACACTGGGACTCGTCTCATCAGAAACTCTGGGAGGAAGTGGAGACGTGAACGAGTATTTTCACTCGTTTATCATCCGCTGTGTCTTTGCATGTTTAAATTCTCTCTCACTTTACATTACATTTTCCCCAGTTTGCATTTTTTCAGCCACGGTCTTTGTGTGTGTGTGTGTGTGTGTGTGTGTGTGTGTGTTAGAGAGTATAAAGCGGATGCTCGAGGGCTCAAAGGGCTCCAGTGTGATGTACTGTTTCAGAGAGATCTAACCGAAGTCTCAGAGACGCCCAGGTGTGTGTGTGTGTGTGTGTGTGTGTGTGTGTGAGAGACAAGGGATTTAATATCTCATGGTCCCCTGCAGCAGCTCTAACACCAGCAGCTTCCATGAAGAAACACTGCAGAGACATTTACATTAACACACTGCGCTGATCCTCCTGCCGTACAAACTGCTGTCTGATTAATCTGTTTTTTATTTGTCCGTTTAATCAGTCTGTCTAATCTTCTTTATCTGTCTAATTTTCTTTATCTAATTTGTCTCTAATCTGTTTGTTTTGTACGTTTTGTTTTTCTATCTAATCTTCCTGCCTGTCTAATCAGTCTTATCTGCCTGTCTGTTTATTTCTTTCTAATTTGTCTCTACAATCTGTTTTGTCTGTCAGATCTTACCAATCTGTCTGTCTAATGTCAGTCTAATCTATTTTTGATGTCTGTTATCTGTCTGATTTCTCATGATTGTCTAATCCGTCTGTTCTAACGGTCAGGTCTGTCTAATCTGTCCTTATTTGACTATCTGACCGTCTTCTAGAGTCTGTCTAATCTGTTTTATGTTTAACTGTCTGATCTGTCTGTTCATATTAGTCTAATTGTCATTCACCTGTTTGCCCAATTTGAGTTTTATCTGTCCATCTTATCAGTCTGTCTGTCTGATCCACTGAGAGACATCATTCATCTCTCTCTCTTTAAGTCGGTCCATTTTACACACTGTGGTCACATGACATTAGATAGGCATGTTTAGAGTGTTGGGTGTTTCCTTCAAGTCTTTCATCCCGATCAGAGAACCTGCCGTCTCCCTTTATCATTCCAGCTGTTGTTTCTTCCTGCGGAGACATTTGTTCACATTACTTCAGGGAAAATTCACACAAACATGCTAGTCCTGGGTGTGTGAATATGCAGAGACACCAAACATTACAAACACAGTAACACAACCACACAGGCAGTACAGTGTTAAAGGGTTTAGACTGGGGTTTATTGAGAAACAAAAAAAAAGAAGAAGGAAAAAAAAGGAAAACTAGTAAGTTTCTCTTTTTTTTTATACTAAGCTTGTGTCTCCCCCTGATGGTGGTCGAGTGTCATCTCTCTGTCTGTAAAAATGAAATCAATATCAGTTCACACTATTAATAATCATGTCTTGTAAGTCTAAAGACAGTGTTATAATCTAAGTAGGATAGATGTTGTTTTTATGTGTGTGATCTAATCTCAAAACACCAATTATCCCTCTGAGTAAGTCCTTCACACTTTGATCATTGATCAGTCCCTCTTTTGTGTGTGTGTGTGAGGGAGAGAGAGAGATCTTATCAGAGAACTTCTGCTGAGTGGATCAGAGAAATCTCTCAAGCTCATTTAACTTCATGTTGAAAGATTTCATTTCCACTTGGTAAGCCCACTTGATCAACAAAAACACAGCAAGGTGTGTAGTGAAGTACTGAGAGCGAACAGACCTGACTGACCCACACACCTGAGCAGTAGACCCACAACTATGTTGTGGATTGTATATAAATAATAATAATAAAAAAAAACATGCTCTGTGTTGGTACTACAGGATAATGTTGAACGAAAGTGCTGTGATGAAGCAGAGTTACAGGTTTATCCTAAAATTAATAGTTTTTCCATAAAATCATGTTGCCTCAAGGTGTATTCCAATTATACAACAATGATTAGTGGTATATTGTTTCTTAATCACAAATTTTGCCTGTTTAAAAGTTTTGTTTTTATTTTTATGTTGTGGAATGTCTTTGAAACAGGGGAAGTTCCTGTTCTCACTTATGTTACAGCTGCAATAAACACTCCTTCCTCTGCCAGCTTCCCTTTATTCTCACTTACAGTAAATGTAACAATCCCTTCTGGGCATCAATCATGAATCACAGCACTGACACTGGAGACACCTTCTATCCTTGTGCAATGATAACCTATTAATAGCAGATATCTATAACTGATATTGCTTAAATAGCTAGATCGGGTACCAGATAATGGGGCTGATCAATTCACTTCTATCGTCATGCATCGGCAGTGTGAGTAGCGGTCCGAAGGTGTTTCATGTTTGCTACGCCAACAGGTCAGATATCTCGCGCAATATGTGTAACGGAAATGTTGTGAGGTGTGCGCTCCTGTGAGATGTGTGAGATGCTTGTGCTCTTTTTTGCCTTACCTTGTTGAGTGTAGCTTTTCAAACTTAGCTGATATGCTGCTGAAACTACTGAACCTGAAACCTCACCATGCATCAATGTTGTGTGCAGGGTGTTTATACTGTATTTTTAAAAATAAATGTATACTGTAAAATCCAAGATGTGTGGGTGATTTGGAATAGAGACAAAATACTGGTTAGAGTGCAAAATGTTTTATTAAAAATTATTCAAGTAAAACTAAATTCAAGCAAGTGTTGTAACAGAAAAGTAGCCATCAAAAATGAGAAAAATGTAAACATTAAAATGTATCATAATTTCTATATTACTTGTACTTGCATTAGGAAGAGGGTGTGTTAATGAAATTAAATAGTAAAAAAATAAAATATATATAACAGATCTCTTGATGTTCCTTCCTCTGTATCTGTAGTCAGCGCTCCTCCATCAAAATTTGAGGTTTCATCTGGGCAAAAAGAGTTTCCTACTCTTGCACGTCAGGTTTTTCCTCGTTCTTCTGTTGTTCGCTGGTCTTGTGCTTGTGTGTGGAGCTTATGTGAATAATCAGCATCTCAATTTTTAGATAAGTTTCTCCTGTGTTCCAGGAGAAAGTTCCAGTTCCAGGAGTAAGTACCTGTAACTCTAATACTGTAGCTACATAAGCACAGCACTTACGTAAGTTCATCACATTCTACTGTTTTGGACAGGGAATTTTTCTGGGGCCTTAAAGTAAGCAGTGAGAAAATGCCCTACGACCCTTTATACAGGATAAGAGGTATAGAAGATAAGAGCGAGTGAGTGCAGTCTTTAACATATGTTGTAAAAGTCTCTTGGTGATCTTACTAAACAAAAGATGACATATTAAAATGGGAACAACATTCTCTTCAATTCTGAATGTTTTCTTTGAATTCTGGATCAATAAAGTATTTATCTATCTAGTCTTTCATTTTGAAGCACAGAGTTGCAACTTGTTAGATTGAAATGTTCTGTTTATTTCAGTATGTTACATTTTTGTTAAACATTCTGTCATTAACGTTTTGTATGTAAGTCTTAACATCCGACACAATGCACTTACTGTAAATACCAGTTTATAATCTGTAATTCCCACACTGACCCCAAACACCTCACTGTGTAGTTTTAACAGGGGCCATGTTTAACATGCATATGATGAACGGTACTTGTGGAACCGACCAACATGGCGGCTGGGGTCTTAAGCTCAAACAAGATAAACGCGGCTGTGTTTAAATCATTCTGTAATTGAATAAAGCACACTTATTAAAGACAATGCACTCCTTATCATGGGGTGTTTGTTGCTCTGACACTGCGTGGTCACGTGCGCCTTAGAGGAACGGGTCGTTCTGATGACTCATACCCTCCCATGAGCGCATGGAACGGTCCGGTGACGTCACGCGCAGTATATAGATACCCGCTCGAGCGGCTGATATCTCCCCGAAACCCCCGGCTGTTAGTGCGGAGTGAGTGCGTGTGTGCTCCGGAGCTAGCCTCGGCACACATTCTATAAAAAAAAAAAATAAAAAAAAAATTTAAAAACCTTAAAAACTCTTAAAAAATTCTTTTTTTGTAATAAGAAAAAACAAAATCCGGTGAAGCAGTACGTACAGCACGAAGGAAGAAGTTAAAAAGTTATAACTCGGAACTGACGCGTTTAGCCTAGCTTAGCTGACTGGAAAGGCCCCGATTTAATCGCAACTAAATAGAAATTTTGAAACAAACCCATATTTTTAAAACAAACGTTGAAGAATTTGAACTTATTTCCAAATTTTAAACATTTTAAAGTCAAAACATTTTAAAATCAAAATTTATATTTTCTCAATCCTCGGCTAAGCTAACTGACTTACACTCGTCGGAGAGAGTGCGTGTCGTTTCAAGCTAACCGTCAGTTACGTCTCTTCAGTCGCGCCAGACGCAGATTTAAACTCTTAAGGAACAGGATGAACCCCAGCGCTCCCAGTTACCCCATGGCCTCCCTGTACGTCGGAGACCTTCACCAGGATGTGACCGAGGCCATGCTGTATGAGAAGTTCAGTCCGGCCGGCGCCATCCTATCCATCCGCGTGTGCAGGGACATGATCACACGCCGCTCGCTCGGATACGCCTACGTCAACTTCCAGCAACCCGCAGACGGTGAGTGAGTGGCGAGATCTAGGGGGAGAGACGGGGACTTGATGCTAATTCCAGTGCGCACACGGTCCACTGGGCCTACCTGTGCTAACTGCTAACATGTTAGCAAGTGCGTAGAGATCAGAAATCCGGATCTAAATCTATCTCCTAACACCGGAAGTAAACATTTACCCTTGTGTATTACACATCTTCACATTCCCCTGTAGTTGGTGTAACTAAACTTCCGGATGTTCAGTCACATTGGACACATGCTTCGAATTTAAATCCCATGCTAATTTTGCTAACCATGGACACGAGGCGCTGGTGCGTTCACTCCTGACCTCGATGGGGGTGGGGGGTTGGAATGCAGGTCAGTGGAAGACATGTAGATGTTAGCTTCACCATGATGAAGGAACGTTTCATCACATGATTGGGTTTGAACTTTAACCTGTGGGTTTTTTCGGGTGTTTTGTCAGATGCCTGGCGTTATGATCTCATAAGGGTCGTGTGCTGGCTGAAAGCTGCCCCTGAAACTAGTGATGGAAGCGTGAGAATGAAGCAAATATTGACCTGAGTGAATTATATTGGTAGCGTTCTGAGCGAGTGTTGATTGGATTTGTTGGAACACACTTGGAGTGCTAAAGATAATAAATCAGCATGGAGGTTCATTAAGGATGAAAAATTCTTTGCATATCCTTTTTTTTTTAATTATTATTTTTTTTAAATTAAGGAAATTAGGATCTGGGCACACGGTTCCTGGGGAGCAGATTGGAGCTTCCGGAGCAGTGGCTTGAATCGACAATCTCCCTATTAGTAGCTCTGACACGCTGCACACAGAGCCACTACTATCCTTAAAGGTTTATTTAGAAATCCTTAAGTTTGTTGAATTTTCAACTTGAGTGACAGGATGTAACCAAAGTTTTGAATGTAAGGGTGTTGCTCAGGGATTGGATTTGAACTCATAACCGTATCAGGTTAATTACTGGGCCATTGCTTCATCTCCATCTATGTGTTGGTGGCATGATTTATGATGAACAATAATTGGAGACACCTTTTTATGGTTGTAGCTGTACAGGACTAGTTTGCTCTAATTTCATCAGGTAACAGAAGTGATGTTTCAGGACACTTGTGGCTAAAAACTCAAATTTATAACTTTTTAGCAATAAAAACACTGGGAAAGCACAATTTGTTGAAATGTTGCACAAAACATGTTAGTTTGTAAATTCTTACAGTCTTCTCTTCAAATACAGATTGCCAGTGAAAACTTTCTTCTTTTTCTTCTCCCCCTCCAGCTGAGCGTGCTCTCGACACGATGAACTTTGACGTGATCAAAGGCAGACCAGTGCGTATCATGTGGTCCCAGCGTGACCCATCACTGAGGAAAAGTGGAGTTGGTAATATTTTTATAAAGAACTTGGACAAGTCGATCGATAATAAAGCCCTGTACGACACCTTCTCTGCGTTTGGCAACATTCTGTCGTGCAAGGTAACCACACGTGTCTGAACTTCTCATCTGTTTATATGTGTGCTGTGCATGGCCGGTTTATGCATGGCTGGTTTGTGCATGACTGCTCCTGTTTGTTGTCTTTAAGGTGGTTTGTGATGAAAACGGATCAAAGGGGTATGGTTTTGTGCACTTTGAGACCCAAGAGGCGGCCGAAAGAGCCATCGAGAAAATGAACGGCATGTTGCTGAATGACAGAAAAGTGTAAGTGAGTTGAACATGTGCTTGTTTTGAAACTAACAAGCAAGTCTTTAATCTGTGTGTTAATGCAGCAAAGTGTGGTTCACTACCATCCAAGTGTACAGTAAAGTTAACATTTGTAGGAGAATCCTGTTCTCTGATTTCTGAATGTGAGTTAGCTCAGCATTTGTCTGGTTATAAGTAGTGTTCAATGCTGATTCGCTGTTTTTCTTCATACAGGTTTGTGGGTCGCTTCAAATCCCGCAAAGAGCGCGAGGCTGAGCTCGGAGCCCGAGCCAAGGAGTTCACAAACGTTTACATCAAGAACTTTGGAGAGGACATGAGTGATGACAAACTGAAAGACGTCTTCAGCAAATACGGTTTGTCCTCTCATTGACCTACATGCGAAGTATCTCCATGCATGAGGTAGCAGCCTAGTCAAATTCAGTGCGTCCTTCTCAGTGGGCTGTACTGGCCACACGGCTGCCACAGTCACCTCATAGTCCATGGGCCCCGGGTTTAACCGAGTGGATACTGGGGATAAATAACGGCTATGTACAATCACCAATGAGCTTAATGTGTTGGTGGTGCTCAATGGAGCCCAGAGATGAGCACACATGCATGCTGTAGATAACTGGTTAGGATGCAACATTAAAGCTATGAACTGCATCTTTTATTATAATTAAATGTCAGGTCAACTAAAGTTAACTTTTCTTCCATTACCAGGTACTGCCATGAGTATCCGTGTCATGACTGATGATGGCGGAAAATCCAGAGGCTTTGGCTTTGTGAGCTTCGAAAGGCATGAGGACGCTCAAAAGGTATGCAACCTTCTGCAGTTCATGCAAGTCCAGGTTAAGACTTCTCCATGTGTTGGACTGCAAAGCTCTGGATTTTCAGAATCCTGCAGCAAAATCTGCACTCATGCCATCAAATCAAAGACTTCTACTCTTTGCCCTTGCATTCACATGCATCTCTTCACCTGCTGTTTGTGATCTTGGCCATCAATCTCTTGAAACGCATGGCTTTTTAAAAAATTTTTATTAAATTAATTTGTCTAAATACTGGTAGTAGGTGAACAGTGTCCTTGGCCAATTCAGTGACCGTAGTTCTGCTTCATTATCAGTTTAGTTTGGTCCTCTTTCAGTACCTGTACTAGAACTCCTGTGGTTCTGGTACCCTTTTTTTTTTTTTAACAGTTAATTTATTCCTTTCGTCTAGTGTGCGTGTGTGAAATGAATAAAGTGCAGAACAGAGTAAAGTCTTTCAGAGCACCTGATGCAGGTTCGCACACTCCCGTCAAATCTTTAAAGAATGATGAATGCTGTTTAAATGGAAACTAGTATATCAGTGTTGTGGCCAGGGTGGTTACTGATGGTTAAAATCAAGTCTTAAATTAGAGCAAAGTTACTAAATTACAAATGTGTTCATATAAAAGCTTGTCTGCTTCCTTGTTTAAATTTGTTTACTTATTTCTGACAAATTTTGTACTATAATTATGAAATGTACACGACTCTATTTGCCTGCCTGACACCTGGGGCCTGTTTCAGAAAGGAGGTTAAGTGAAAACTCTGACTTTCTCTTCTCAGGGTTACCAAGCTCTGAGTTTTCCGGTTCAAAAAGGCAGGTTTGTCAAACCCGAGAAAGCAGGGTAACTCAAGCCTGTTTCTGAAAGAGAGGTAACTATTACTCAGTCAGTTGCCGTGGTAACTTACTCTGTGAACCTAACCTGGTCGGGAGCAGGTATTTCTCGCCATAGCCTTAGTCATTCATGGCCCACATTTCGGACACAAACAGGGAAGACACCACCATAAAATAAATGAAATAAACACAAGTCACAACACTTTATTTGGTCTTCTTTATTTCCTAAAAATTAAAAAGCAACTGGTAAATTTCTATATTCTTTAAAAACTTTTATGTAAACCACGAATCACAATACAAACCTTACCTGTAGCTTGTGTTTCAGGATCTCTCTCTATATCGGAGTTTAGGATCTGTCGATCCAAGTCGATCATTTCTTTATTGGTTTTTTCGATTTTGCTTAAGTAGATGCAGTCTATACAACTCCTTTACGGGTAACTGAAAATACAGTAGTTTAGGGTTACATCTTGTACATTGAATAAAACTCTGGCATTTACTGTACATCACTGAACTGTGTTCATCTGTGCAGAAGTTGATGGACCCTCCTCCTCCTCTTCCACACTCTGGAGGGTGGTGATGGGGGAAGACGAGAATACGTTTATACTTGGATATATGTACATTCTATAGGTTACTGGACACAAATGTGAAGTTTGATGTCTACAGACATAGCATTACCTCCTATAGGCCTCTGTGTATCAGCAGAAATGGTGTTATCATCCCCTACATCCTGAGATGTAGAAACTATGCAGAACCCTATTTTATGTAATTTAATGCAATTTCATATGAAATTACTTTACAATTATGGCCAGTTCCCAACATTTTCAAGTGAAAAGTCAATAAACGTCACACATTACTTATCTATTATACTGAAATATTTAAATACGTTAAATGTAAACTTGCGCATTAACTTGAGTAGCTATGTTTTCCCACGCTACCTGTGTTTCGCCGATGCAGTGGTGTTACTTGGGAAAAAAAAAAAATTTATGTGCTCATATTTGCTGTAACTTTGCCATTTTTTTCCCCAGCTGAACTTGATATGCTCATGCAATCTTTTTTTCTGCTGTTGCCATGGTGACTTGTAATATCTGCGCTCCATTGATGGCTTTTTATAGTCGCGGTGTACACGCTTAACTCTGAGTTAGTCCACTCAGAGTTGATTGACCTTACTCAGATCAGCTGTTCTGAAACCGAAAACTGAGTTGATTAACAACTTGAGTTTTTAATCTCTGGGTCAAAGTTTAAACTCAGAGTTGTTTGAACCTCCTTTCTGAAACAGGCCCCTGAAGTACTCAATATTTATTTTCCCCAAATGGTGTCATGACCTTGCACATTTTCTCCAGGCTGTGGATGAGATGAACGGGAAGGAGCTGAACGGCAAGCTGATCTACGTAGGCCGCGCTCAGAAGAAAGTGGAACGTCAGACTGAGCTCAAACGCAAGTTTGAGCAGATGAAACAGGACCGCATGACGCGCTATCAGGTGTGTCTTTACTCCTGTTTAAAACATTGAATTGGTGCAGTCTAGTCAAATTCAGTGCGTCCTCCTCAGTGGGCTGTACTGGCCACACGGCTGCCACAGTCACCTCATAGTCCATGGGCCCTGGATTTAACTGAGTGGATACTGGGGATAAATAATGGCTATGTACAATCTAATATTAACAGGTACACTCTGCCTAAAATGTTAGTATCACATCTAACATGGTGTTTTGAAACGTGTAGGGTGTCAATCTGTACGTGAAAAACCTGGACGACGGCATTGACGACGAGCGCCTACGCAAGGAGTTTTCTCCATTTGGAACTATCACGAGTGCCAAGGTGCGTCTCTGCTTTAGTCCTCTCATACACTGTATAATTCTAGGTCATAATTTAACGTAGCGAGTGGTCTGATTTAACACCAGTGTGAATTTTAAGCCCTATTGTAATAGTAAGCTGTGTCTTGGTTTTCAGGTCATGATGGACGGAGGACGCAGCAAAGGTTTTGGGTTTGTCTGCTTCTCCTCCCCTGAGGAGGCCACTAAAGCTGTGACCGAGATGAATGGCCGTATTGTAGCCACCAAACCGCTGTACGTGGCGCTGGCTCAGCGCAAAGAGGAACGCCAAGCCCATCTGACCAATCAGTACATGCAGAGAATGGCCAGCGTTCACACCGTACCAAATACCGTGCTGAACCCATACCAGCCCACGCCGCCGTCTGGTTATTTCATGGCTGCCATTCCTCAGGTCTGAACTTTTAATACGGGTTAGGACTGCGTACTGCATGTTTTGATTCAAGGCGTTCTGAGAAGAGGAAGCATGGCTCCTCTTTAGACATGTTGATTTGAAGCAGGGTTTCATAACACATGATTATCCTTTTTGTTTTTGTAATTCTCAGGCCCAAAACAGAGCTGCGTATTATCCCACAAGCCAGCTTGCGCAACTTCGACCCAGTCCTCGCTGGACTGCACAGGGTGTCCGACCTCAGCGTGAGTGCCTGCGTACACTTCAGCAACCTGTGGGCTGCTTTATCAAATGTGGTTTGATGACCTGCCGAAAAACTAGTTCTTAGGACTGTTTGCTTTCAGCTCTGTTTTCAGGGCTGTAGTTTGTGCATAGAACCCAGGTCGTGTACACTGTGTAAATACAGATTTAAAGTAGCATTTCATTTGGTTTCTTTAAGCTTTTAGAAACAAATGTGCAGCAGTCGTTGAACCCCCCCCCCCCTCGAAAAATATTCTGGTTGTACTTCCTTCAGCTTGGGTAGTTGTCTCTCTAGTTAATTCTACAGGCACATAGTTCGAGTGTGGACTTGACTTTTGTGTATGTGAACTTTTTTTTTTTTTTTTCTTTAAACCCTTAGATTTCCAGAACATGCAGGCCACCATGAGGCCCTCAGCTCCGAGGCCACAGGGCTTCAATGCTATGAGACCTGCTTCTCAGGTTCCCCGTGTGATGTCTGCTCAGCGTGTTGGTGAGTTTGTACCACTTAAGTACATGCAAATTCATTTGTGTTCACCTTGGGTTTTAACGCCTTATTTAACGCCCCCCCCCCCCCTTCTTCCTTGGGTTGAGGAACAAGTCCACTTCTGCATTTGATTTATCCATGCTTCACTTCTAGGAAAAACACTATGGTTTCGTTACTAAAGGTCTTAAGTACTGTAATGAAGTGCTTGGTGTTTTCCTCTTTAATGCAGTTTTATCATGAAAAACATCTTGATTTAATGAGCTCGGTTTAAGAGCACCTCTTACCACTTCTTTCTGTCCTCCAGCTGGGCAGACGGTGGGTCCGAGGCCTGCGACGTCTGCGGGTGCGGCGACTGTGCCCCCAGTGCGCACCATCCCACAATACAAATACACGGCTAGTGTGCGCAACCCTCAGCAGCACATCAACACACAGCCTCAGATCTCCATGCAGCAGGTCAGACTTCAGCCTTCTGTTATGCTCTAGCAGATTACTTTGAATTATTCACTCTAAAAGACTGTTTCCTGTTTCCCCAGCCTGCGGTGCATGTGCAGGGTCAGGAGCCTCTGACAGCGTCCATGCTGGCTGCAGCTCCTCCTCAGGAGCAGAAGCAAATGCTGGGTCAGTTCTTTTTTTTTTTTTTTTTTTTTTTTTGAAACCTTTTATTTGATAAGAAATCTGCTTTTGAGCTGTAATGTGAATTATGAATTTTCCCCCAACCCTTCCAGGTGAGCGTCTCTTCCCTCTGATCCAGAACATGCACTCCAACCTGGCAGGAAAGATCACGGGTATGCTGCTAGAGATCGACAATTCTGAGCTGCTTCACATGCTTGAGTCTCCCGAGTCTCTCCGCTCCAAGGTGATTAAGTAATGAGCACAATCATAACATGTCTCCTCTAGAAACTGTCTGGTGTGATGATGCAATCCTGTTTGGTGGGGGAGCTCCTGCAGTGGCGGGAACCTGCACTCAGACTCCTGATGACATGCACAGGGGCCATCTGACCAGCACTGATCTCTTGCACATTTCCCATTATTCTAACATGCTAGTACTTCCTTAATCAATGGAATGCACGTGTGACACAGTAGCATTTCTGAATGTGAGTATTTTCAGTAAAGATTGTGTAAATCTCATTTTTAGAAAACTTCATTTTAACTTTAAGGTGTTTTTCAGGTTTTTCTACAGTTTTTGTGCTGCATTCTGATTGGTCAGGAGGTATTTGCTTTCAGAGCTGCTTGTTATAAACGAGAAGAGTGGGTGGGGGAATTGATTCAATTGTTTTACCACACTTTTTTTTTTTTTTAAATGTAAACTAAATTGCATTGTAGTGGTAATATTGCCATTCCTCTATAATCCTGCAGGTGGTGCAACTGTTGACACGGCATACCTCCTATGTAGTAGCTTATTTGCTAAGTTTGTTCTAGACTTAACCTAGGTGGGTGAGGATATTGAAGTTGGGAGAAATTATAAAATTGTGATACAGGATCGCAATACAAATTGAATCAGGATCATATGATTCATGTGTATATTGTATTGGGATGTCATTGGTGATCCCTTCCCTAATATCTTGTGTAGCTTTATTAAAGCACTACAATCAAAGATTTTCTAGTCTTTAAACTTCATACTGATTGGTAAAGGAACAGCGTGTTGCTAATAAGTGACATGATTGTGTTCTCGTTCTAAATAGGACTGGTGTTTGAATATATGATGTATGAGGGTGTCTGTGTGGTGTTTCAGGTTGAGGAGGCTGTTGCTGTGCTTCAGGCTCACCAGGCTAAAGAAGCCGCTCAGCAGAAAAATGTGACCAACTCCACTGGCGTGCCAAGCGTCTAAGCCGAGGTAATGGACCACTCCTGGTGTAATGGGTTACTTCTGGGCTGTGACATACCGGCTGTAATTGTATACAGCAGGGGTACTCAAATATAATTGTGAAGGGTCCACTTACCAAATTTCTATACAGTTCGGGGTCCAAATTCAAGTACAAAAAAAAGTTAAACTCAAATCATGTGAC
>JAOTQY010000027.1:336503-348804 GCA_026413445.1 Dolichallabes microphthalmus | reverse complement strand
GTAAGCAAAAAAATGGTCACTAGTAGTACTAGTGAGCCAATTTTGCGCTACTCGTTCACTAGTGAATTTGACAAGTTGTACTAGTGAATTCCACATGTGTATGATTTATGACGGTTTTCTGGAAAGCCTTTTGAGTATTAATTCTGATATCCAATATATGCTCAAAAGGCTTGCCATACAAAAGGCTTGCCATAAGCGCGTAAACACTTTGAACAGAACACGAGCTGATGTGCGGGTGCGTTCAGATTAGCCGCTGTGCTAGCTGAGTCATCGCGTCCGCAATATTGGAAAGGTCATCAACCTTGTATTGAATGTAAACTCACTATAACATAAGAATCTTGTTTGGCTGGAATCTCTTCAAATTTCATTGGATATAAAGTTTTATCATATCCCACAGAGACCCGAAATCTCCGGTTGTGTATGCTCCAAATTCCCCTCACCATTTCTCTTTATTAGCTAATTGAACATATTAAACTTAATGTCTCCAAACAGGAAGTTCTTCAGAAGTATTATACCTCAACAGTCCTCATATGAGGATCTTACATAGATATACAGTATAGACAATGAAGTTGGTCTCATGTCATATCTCAAGAAGATATACATTATAATTAATATTATGGAAATATTTATGTTAATTTACTTTGAGATCAACAGAATCACTCAGAAAAGAGACTCCCATCACAAAGCTTTAGTACTTGACTGAACCTGGAAACCTGCATGTTGTTTCTCTTTAAAACTAAAAGATAACCCTGGCCCATTTATGCATCTTAAATCTATTTAACAATCCCTGTATCCATATTAAAGTTATAAAGCTGTATGTTTTTCCCAGTCGCCTTGCACCTCCCAGGGTCCGGGTTCGATTCCTTGCACCTCCGGGTTCCGGATTCTTTGTGTGCAGGGAGTCTGCATGTTCTCCTCGTGCTTGGTGGGTTTCCTCCGGGTACTCCGGTTTCAAAGACCTGCAGTTTAGGCTAATTGTTGTTCCCAAATTGGCCGTAGTGTGTGAATGGTTGTGTGCCCAGCGATGGATTGGCACCCTGTCCAGAATGTATCTCGCCTTGTGCCCCAAGTCTCGGGATAGGCTCCATGTCCCTGCGACCTTGAATACAGGATAAAGCAGTATAGACGATGAATGAGAGTAAGTAAACTACTAGACTGTAAAGGGGCATTTTAACTTTTTCACACCTTCTTAAAGAAATTCATCTCCAAGGGACTCAGTCCAGAAGTTGTACCCCATCTCATGCCCTATGAGAGGAAACTAGAGTACGCTACAAACTCCACACACAGGAGTCAAACCCTGGACCCTACTATGCCTACTAGTACTAAACACTATGCCACCTTCATAAAGACAGCTGTTTGTAATTGTTAGGAATGAAGATGTAACAGGGTTTAATCGTGATTAATTAATGAGCTCTCACAGGTTGAGGTTCTGTGGTGCAGAAAGCAGCTTGTGTGATATCAGGGAACATCAGCATGAGTTAGGAATTATACAGCAACTAAACAGCACACCTTGAGTTTGTTTACTCCATGTTCCTCCTGATCAATCAAGCCCTGACTCAATTGAACACCTAAAGAAACAAACCTTAGACAAAGCATAATATCAGGAACGAAACTGTACAAGTAAAAACCTTGACACACTGCTGGGTTCATTTGTAAATGAATAGTAAAATCAAGGTACTATATTAAGCACACAGAGGCCAAGAGATTTTTTTTAATTTATTTTTTGCACTTGACAGCATTGTGTAGATGTTTCTCAGACAGTAGGAAACCTCTTAAATTAATAAAGAAATAAATCAGACATTAATGGTTTATTTTCCCCTAAGTTTTATTCAGTTAATTGTGTATAAATACAATCAGAAATTCTTCACTAAAAACAAACAGCTTCTCTTTTCCTTTAGCCTGTGCAGCTGAAAGGTACACACACAAAACACACAGACTCATCGGTTCATTCAAGCCAGCGAAACATTGGACACCAGTTTCAGCTACAGTTTGCTTTAACGAGACAAGGACTATTTACATAATCAGCAGGGCTGACAAACAGGGTAGAGGTCAGATGTGTTCAAATGCGCTTCATCGTCATAATCATCTTCATAAAGAACATAGTAAGGAGTCATGTGCCAGTTACAGTACTTAAAGTGTAAACAACCAAAAAAAAAAAAAAAAAAAAAAACAGAAAAGAAAAAAGAAAAAAGTAGACCTGAAGTAAACCTTTCCTTTAACAGTACAGGACATTTTTTAAATAAAACACCCAAGATAAAAACTAAAATGTTTTGAACAACCTTACACACATGAGCAATAATGTCTACGCTGAAGAATAAGGCAAGAGGAGCATCATGGAAATAAATAAAATATCAGTATTCACTTGCTCCTCACGGACGTAGTCACCGCACACATGCACGGCTCATCAGCACGCCATTCCATTCCAATCATTCCTTCGTCCACAAGCCGATTCAAATCGTATAAATCCGAATCGATTCCGTGTTGAGTCTTTAGAGGATTTCTGATCCAGCAGATGTGATGTATATTGCACTTATTACAAAAAAAAGGAAAAAAATTGTAATAAATCTACACGCGTCGTGGTCACCACAGTTCCAGATTATTAGTGTTTGCAAATCCAGGGCTTTCCCTGATCTTCCAGTAGGTTCCGTTAAAGCTCCAAATCTCCCGGCCTGCCTCATCCACCGTTTTCCTTAAGGGGGAAAAACAAAGAGGCAAGCATGAATTTTGAGGTTGCGAAGCTTTAGCTGGATTTCCCCACAATTGCTACACCACCATGTCGGGTAGGCTGTGTGGGAAAACATTACGACTGTCACTAACTTGTTTTTGTTTTTTTAAATGACTCATTAGTGCACAAATTTGTGCGTTTTTACAAATCACTAATATGGTGAGAAGACTGGATACAGTGTGTTTAGGAATTATCGATCCTCTTTAACACAGACACACGTAATGATTCTTCTGAATCTCACAAGGACTGGGTGATCATGTAATCACAGTGCTAAGGCTCAAACTCAGCTCAGGCTAGAGTTCATCTCTCTAAAATGATCTACTACTAATCACAGGGCTGATAGTGGAAAAAATTCCTGAGCCTGAACTATTTTTTTTCTTTGCCCCCGAGGTGAGTAGGGGTGGGGGTACTATGTATGCGTCCCACTTATAACACATAACTTGTTGGCCCCTGGGCCCAAATATATAAACACCCCATGTATAACCCTTATCTTTGTCAAGTGGCTCTTTTAGATATTTTCATATTTGCATTATACCCCCAGTATTATTCAAGAAAATACAGCATTTTCTTCTCAATATGTTCAGTGCCTAGATTGACATTATTAGCCCATCTTAGTACAGTCACTGGAAGTAAATGCCACAGATGCTACAGCCATACCAAGACAGGTCAGTAAGTGGCAATAATAGTACTCCAAAGTACACAGGAATTTATTGATCAACTGATTATCCTCCGCTAATTTCTTACATAAAGTGACGAGTGGGTGGGCGATAGTAAGTGACATGTCAAGCTCAGCAATGAAGGAGCACAAGCGATTTTTTTAAAAATCAGTCACACGATCGGGCATTGAGGGTGGAATATTATGGCGTTATATTCCTGCCACAATTCTGAGCGATTCTCGATTCTGTGCACGCTAGACTCTGCCTGCATGCGCGTGCAACATTTATTTTCTGTGCGTGCTCGACTCTGCCTGTACGCTCACTCAACTTTGTCCAGTGTTACAAAACAGCCACAAAACCAGCCAATCACAGACATCCACACCCTACTGCTGATTGGCTGTTCCTTCTCTATAACCTGCACATCTCAGATCTAGAGAAATGACAGATCAATATCCGCGATCCTGATTTATTTATCCCCCCCCCCCGTAGCCACAGTACACCGGAAATCCGGCGTGGTGCCCTGTAATCATAATAATGAAAAACATAAGGCTCACCTGAAAAAACGAGGGGTGTGCTCTTCTCCTCTCTTAGCCATTTCTTTCCTCCGTTCCCGCTGTTTCCCCTCCACCTCGTCCTTTAACTTATCCGCTTCAGTCACTTTACCTTCCTCAAGAAGCCTGGGGAAAGAAAAGTCACTAAGATTTATGCTTCAGCTTTCACCCCCCATGATTAGTTACACCACATCAGCATCCACCCCTGACCCCACCCCCTCAGTTCCATCGCAACGCTTCAGCCTCCACCCCACCTCCCTCCACGCAGTTGCATAGCAATGCTTCATAGCAAAACATCTCAGAGTGCACCATCCAAATTACAAATGTAACACTCCAGACCTCCAAAGTTACAAAGCATCACTTATCACATCCAGTTTGATGTAAAACTCTGGAGTGAGGCCACAACACAGTAAAAGATGAAACTTGAAACTCAGGTTTCGTTATGAGCTCTGCGGACACACTGTCCTGATGTAAATACACACCTCTGGTCAGGGCGAAAGCGCGTGTCTGTAGGTGGCAGGATCTCCTTCAGTTCAGGCGTGAGCTCATTAAGCTCTCTGGCGTAACTAGAGAACCCATAATACTCAAAATAATCTTCAGGCTGAGGATCTGTGGATTACAAAGGAACAGAGAGCGAAGGTCACAGATTAAAAATGTCAGATTATAGAGTTGATATAGTCACTGCAGACTGAAGCAGATTATTCCACCAAAACAGCAGCTGATGCTGCAGAGAGGAGAAACTGATGAGACTCACTGGGCTTCCAGAGGCATTGCGGGTTGGGTAGAGTGTCGCAGAAGATGCCTTCGTGCCATGAGCCACCGAAACGATGCACCACGTTCCCTGCCTGATCCATAACCACACCCTGTACCTGGTTTTTGTCTTCTCCATCTCCGTAGCGAGACTGTAGAGAGTCACAGTGAGGAAAAGTCAAGAGTTAAATGATCAGTTATTGTTACCCAAATGCACATGTGCATGTATGAATCGGGGTCTTACACACACCTTAATGAAGGTCATTTTGCAGGAGCAGACGTCGCTCTTCAGGTTTCGGATCACGACGTCGCCATAGTGCTCGAGCCAGCGCTGCTGACTGAAGACGTTGTGGATGCAGGTCACCACCTTGTTCCACTCGTAATGATCTCCGTACCTGGAACAAGCACAGAGGAACTCAGAAACACAGACACTCACAAGTGCATAGTTACTCTAGTTGCACCAATATACTCCAGATTCAATAACAATATTTAAAATTCACATCACTCCTTCCCTCACAGCTAAACTCCAGCCTGCAGCAGGAACCACAGACTACAACCAATTTGTGAAGCTCTCACCTGGGCAGTGTGATATTCACCAGTCCTGTTGAAATTATCTCTACCGACTTCCCCCAGAATTTATTCTTCCACCTCTGATCTAAAGGATGGAAAAGAGAACACTTTGAACAGTCTGACGCTTTTGTCTATGTGGACTAGCATTTAGGATATAATCATGCATCAGATGTCAGTAAGGAAACATTTGTTTAGAGGTAACTAAATTAAACCCCATGCGAAACGCTCACCTTGCCAGAATGTGAAATTCTCAGACTCGGCGTGGCAGGCAGAAACAGGAGGGTGATGGCTCACCTGTAACACACACACGTTACAGATCTTCAAATGCATTTAAACACCAGCAGATTGCTTTATAATAAAGTCAAATGATCAAGATATAAATAAAAGTAACTAAATACATCCAGAAACATGCCTTCATATTACACTGGGGAACATTATATTTTATAAAATCATCTCTGATATATACTCCCAATATCCCACCATGCATTGCAGGTTTGGGGGGGGGACCTAGAACGTCTGCACTATACAGTAAAACCTTAGATTGTGAGTAACTTGGTCTACAAGCATTTTGCAAGACAAGCAAAAATTTGTAATACATTTAAATTTAAACGAGCGAGGTCTTGAAATACAAGTAGACATCGAATATTCATGTACGCAGACAAAGCTTCTCTCTCTAGAATATTGTGAGTCTGTGGAATGTTTTTTTTGTGTGTGAATTGACTGTTCTTTAGTAACAATACTGCAACAACAGGCCCAGTGAAGAAAAACGTTAAAACTGGCTGTAGCAGTGTGACAATACAAGGTCACATTTCCATGCAATCCTCAAAATTAGGCAAAACCAATAGTCATTGAAATGGCTCCTTGTTAAAGTCACACAAAAAGAAAAAAAGATTAGTGAACCAACAGATCACACAGTAGTGTAACAGATTCCAGTAGTGATCCAGCCGCCCTCACCCGCCCCTAGGGTTGGGTACCGAAAACTAATATGCTAATATGGCACCGGTACCTATAGAACCGGTATGTACCGGACCGAAACAGAACGCGAATTTCGGTGCCTCATTTCGGTGTGTACGAGAAAGAAATAAAGAAATTAAGAGTTTGTGCACAACATCTCCATCTTCTTGCCACCATGCCTGAAAAACACTTTCTAGATTTTCTAGGAGAAACACTGGATTAGGACTATGGGGTAGAAAGTAGGGGAAGGGACAGACGAGCGAGTAGAAAATAGGGAGCATAATGGTGAGTGTACCTGCTCGGCAACGTAGCGGAAGCCACGCTCCTCTCTAATACTCTCATAGGTCTCCCCCAACACTGGATTAAAGGGCTTGTAGCGATTCCTCCATGAGGCCCAGGCATAACCCGAAATGGAGAAAACTGCCATGTAAACCTGAAGCACACAGAAAAAAAATAATCAGGAAAATAAATAAATATCACAGACACATTAACATAAAGGCATCTCTTTTCTAAAAAAAAATGTTATGTTGCAAAACACCACTATGTTCTACTTCACTTCCTCCCCCCCAAAATACTAAACAGTGTTTATTAAAAACTTATAAAAACATTCATTCAGATTCAGTGTGTAGCAGCGTCAGAGTTCTGGTTCATAACGTGAAAATGGTCACTTTAAAAGAAAAGGTTTAACAAGAATGCTTCCATCATCAGATCAGATAAGGAATGCGTCTCACTTACACGAGAAGCTTAAAACAATCAGCTGCACTGTTTTAACGCATGTACACCACACACTGTTGCGCACGCATGTCTCGCACTCACTTATTCAAACTATCAAATTTCAGGGGAAAAAAAAAAAAATCCTACAAAAGTTTTTTAAAAAAAACTTTAAAAATAATCCAGTAAATTAGTCTAAAATTAGAATGATTGTTTTAACCTCAAGTGTATGATTTTAATTAATTACACAAGAATAAAGAAAGAGCCAGTCCTCAATGTCTATATAAATCATATGAAATTAAGTCGAATACTACACGGTGGGTGAAGAGTAACTAGGCATTAAAAATTGGTAACGGAGAGAGGAAGAAAAAAAGTTCTAACACAACAAATTGTGTTAGATAAAATAAACGCAAATCTTGAAATTTCAACATGCCACTTCTTTGGATGACAATGTTTTCAGTCTTCTTTTCTGTCTTCAGACAGGGTGTTGCATTCCGCCATTTCACTGTACGAGAACAATGGAATTCGGCACTTCATAACGCGCTGCGATCTAGTTCGCTACTGAACAGTCAAGCGGTCGCCCATCTTTGTTTAGTCTGCATGTGCTATCGACACAAGAAATATGAAATCCTGTTTACTATCGTCTATTTAGTCTTCATTATGGCTTGAGTGAGGGTCAAAGGTCAATAGCAATTAAATTTTGCCTAGTTAATTTTCACCCCCTGTACATGAAACTGTGTTAAATAGCAAATCACGTGAGCCATTACAGAATCATGAGTCACAGATGAGAAACAACACCGATCTACACTGTATGATGCCCTATAGAACCCATCCTGGTGAACCCTACAGGATCGTACCATTCTCTGGTAGGGGTCATCAGTGTGGTTGGCAATGTCCAGCAGCTGTGAGTACTCAAGCTCCTCGCTGACCCTCTGTAAGAAGTTGAGCGGCTCATTCAGAGCGGCGGGCATGGAGACGCGGGACAGGTCCTTCCCGATGTTGTTGTAGAGGATGCTGAGGATGCCGATGTGGCTGTTATCGGTGCAGTGAGCGGGCAGGACCGTCCGCCGGCCCGTCTCCTTCGGCACGCTGGAGAGAACGTGCGGGGCGCTCGACACGCTCACGCGGTACTGCATGCCCACTGGCACTGCACCATGACACACCGGCAGAGAGAATAAAAAAAACAGGACAAAACATTTATAGATATTAAATTTAAGTAATAAATATTATTTTAAATATTTTATATAAGTTTATTACTGATAATTAATTCAAATGAACTCCTCCTTGTGACCCATCCATTGGTGACAAATTATTTCCTGTCTGATAGATTAGGGCATTAATTAACGAGGTACCATGTGTTTCCTCTGGCTCGGAGTTGCTGGTGGTGACGTCGCTCAGCCCTGATTCATCAGACGCCTCGTTTTCCGACAGACTCTCAGACACCAACACTTCAGTGGCGTCAAAATACTCGGCCATAGACTCTGCGATGGACAGCCTGCTGCGCGTCTCACAGCTCTGATGGGAAGACATCCATACACAATGTGTAAATATACACACGGATAAAACTAGCTTCTCTCAGCTCTGACTTCTCCGGGTCTGATGATCTGCTCAATCTACAGTGCGGTCTTTATCTCGTTACACATTAGGGGTTAAATTCTGGATCCTGATTGATCAAATCAGTGTTGATTAGTTCTCTTAAACCTGCACTACAGTTAAAGCTGCTGTTAAATGTTCTGATCCGTTATCGTTTGCATGCTAAAGGGTCTGTTCACAGGGAACGATTTTAGCGCTACTAAAAACATTTAAAACTATAAGTGAGAACTAAAAGTGAGAAGTTGGTAAACTGCTGTAGTGTAAGAGTAATAACACACCGACATGTTGTTCTGAAACACAATTTAACTCTAAACATTTCTAAATATTACTATAGATTTAAAAGCACCATGCCCAGTCGAATTTCAGTTACACCTAAACAGTATAACCTGACCGTAATAATAAACAGTAAAATCATTATGAACAGCGCTCACCTGATCCTGACGCACGGTGCAGAAAGACTCCTCAGTTGAATCAGAGGACAGAGACAGCGAGTGGACTTTCGTGAGACGAGACTGCAGCTCTAGCTGGAGAGAGACAGATGCACAATTAATGAGTCATGACATTGCCAACACAGGTATTTAAAATATCTGTGACCCCACCCACCGACGGCGCAAAAATCTCACATCTGCAGGCAGAAATCATGATGTTACTGCAAGATTAAAAAGGAGGAGGAGTCTGCTGAGTTTTGTCTCCCCACCCCAAACTCTTTCACCAAGTGAAACAGATTTGCATGATGATTTTTTTATAATAAAAAATAATAAATTCACTTTTGTTTGGTTATGCTAGATGCCCTTCCCGGGCCTGGCACGGAGAGTGCACTGGTTTGTGCCACCCCTCAGTACCTGGGCCGGGTCTCCTCACTAGAAAAACCATGCATGCTAGTCACTGGTCCTCCATGGAACCAATCAAAACACTAATACAGGATTTACACAAAAAAAAAGAAGCAGATTTAAATATGTTTATAAAATGTTAAGTTTCTGTGCGCGTTAAATATAAAGTACAGATAAGCACACTTCACTAGTGAGCGGAGAACCTGCTGCATGCTTCACATTTCTGGCATTTTATACACACTCTAAAACAGTCCAAACCAGTTTGCTCATCTTATTTTTCTCAAAGTAGATGTTTTGTTTCACACACAGGTGCGGCACCAAGTCCAGGGAGTAAAGCAGATATAGGTTCACACACACACCTTACAGGTTCATTTAAACAAGAAACGTGCTGAATATATGGCGACTAACGTGAACCTGAAATTAACTGGACTGAAAATGTGCTGAAGAGGTTACAGTTCGCCAAAGAACACATTGACTGGTCTAAAGAGAAAATGGTGCAATATTTTGTGGATTGATGAAGGCAAGATTGTTCTTTTTGGGTCTAGAGGCCGCAGACAGTTTGTCAGGCCGACCCCCAAACATTGGATTCAAGCCACAGTACACTGTGAAGACACTGAAGCATGGAGGCACAAGCATCATGATATGGAGATGCTTCTCGTACTATGGTGTCGGGCCTATTTATCACTTTTCAGGGTCATGGATCAATTTGAGTACATCAGAATACTTAGAAGTCATGTTGCTTTATGCCGAAGAGGAAATGCCCTTGAAATAAGACTACCCCAAACACAGCAGTAAGTGAGCAGCATCTTGGTTCCAGACCAACAAGATTAACGTTGTGGAGTGGCCAGCCCAATCCCCAGACCTTAATCCAATAGAAAACTTGTGGACTGACAAATGCTGTTTCTGAGGCAAAACCAAGAAACGCAGAGAAATAGTAGTACAATTGTCACAGATGTGAAGCAGTTCTCAGAAACCACGGTTATACAACTAAATATTAGTTCAGAGATGCACAAGAAAGATTAAACTTCAAGCATTTTTGTTTAAACGGTAAATTAATCACTTTATAAAGATGAATGATGACACTGCTATTTCTATTTGAACAGACTGATTTGTTTTTCTTCACTTACATTAAACAAATAATACATTTAGCACATTTTTCTTCATGTTGTGATTCAGAATAGAACGTGCAGGGAGTCCAATGCATTTATGTGATTTAAATTAAGTTATTATATGGATATGGAGCTTTACTCACTTTTTTCAACACACTGCTGTTATTTTGAACACCACTGTATGAAGAGGTCCGAGTGTAGATGGTGGAATTAGGTAAAGGACGCTAAACGAAAACGTACTGCAAATTAGTGTTTAACATGCAGAAGGACAAAAGACTCTCACCTCAGACAGAGTGGTGCAGAGCGAGGCGAGCTGGTCGGAGGTGGACTGCCGCAGGTCCGGCCCGGTCCAGGCCTGTGTGAGACGCTCCCGCTCCAGCGTCAGCGCTTCATGGATGGACTTCAGAGACGCGTGGACTGTTGATCCGTGCAGGCGCACACGCAGATACAGGGAAGCAGGTTAAATAACCGAAAGCTTTCAGGGTTCGGTGTATGAAGTGTGATGTGGTTAGTGAACTTACCTCTCTGAGACATCTCGTGAATGTTCTGCTGGAGTTTCTTTCCCTCGGGTGATGTGCAGCCAGGAGTGGACAGCTGAGAGTAGACGTAATCCGGGATGGACTGGAGAGACGCACCGAGACCGGAGGACGAGGAAAACGTGTTGATGTAATT
Organism: Dolichallabes microphthalmus; assembly: GCA_026413445.1. Lineage (NCBI taxonomy): Eukaryota > Metazoa > Chordata > Actinopteri > Siluriformes > Clariidae > Dolichallabes > Dolichallabes microphthalmus. The sequence goes on along the minus strand of JAOTQY010000027.1, from coordinate 337,683 downwards.
AGTGGCAGGAATCTGACACCGAGGGGGAGACGGGTTATTTATTAGTTAATAGGCAAGAATAAATCAGATGAGTATTTAATCTGAAGACAAGAGCGAGACTCACCATGCCGTGTGACATAGTGCGACTGTGTCCCCAAACTTTACCCACTTTCTTTTTCGGCTTCTCCAGAGCCAGATTCTAGAAGACAAAACACACATTAGTTTGTTTAAAGATCTCATGTCAGGTTTCATTATTAGTGTGTGTGTATATATTATATACACACTGTACATATGAACATAAATGAAGCGCTCGCTCACCTGCATGCTGATCCTCTTCTCCAGGTCCTGGCTGCTGATGGGCAGATCTCCCTCCAGACAGTGCAGCATCTCAATCAGACGCCCTAATTCAGCCAGGTCCAGCTGACAGCGGGCCAGCTCTGCAAGGGGTCAGAGGTCAAAAAGTGAGAAAGATGTTGGTGTTAGTGACCTGCTTCTTCACTCCCTCACTCTTGTGGACTTTCACATAAGTGGAATGAAGTAAACACAGACACCCCAGTGCTGTAAAGTTTAATTAAAAATTTTTTTAGGATGGACTCTGACAGTGCTGTGCGTGAGGCGTCTATAAAGCGAAGAAGAAGGAGTTAACCTTGTTGACATGCGTCGGCTCGCTGCGTTTGCTGAAGCCAAGCAGAGACTTTATTGTTGACCCGTGACGAGGTGAGAGACGGAGAACCCAGTGTGGTGGACTGGAACACAGAGGCCGAGCTCTGGTACTGAGGAAGCTGGAGAGAGAAACAAATGTGACTAAAGATCTTCTAGAAACACGTTTATAACAGAAGAAATGCTCGGCTCATTGTACCTCAAATCTCAGTGTAGAGATTTATATATTAAGGATTAAAAAGTGAAAGACTTTTCCTTTTTTTTTTTTTTTAAATACACGTTCGGATTCTGCTGGTTTGCAGTTTGGCTAATTGGCTTTAAATTAAAAAACTAAAATCTTTCATCCTTAAAAAAAATTAATAAATAAAATAAAAAATCCTACTTTCTTTGTAAGCTACAGTATAGTATAAAGTTTGCTTAGACCCAAATTCCACTGCAGCAGCATCAGCAAAGCCAACACACAGCTCAAGTTCAAAGTTCAAGTTCAAAGGCTTTTATTGTCATTTCAACCATATACAGTTAGTACACAGTGAAACGAAAC
>JAOTQY010000027.1:212488-224167 GCA_026413445.1 Dolichallabes microphthalmus | reverse complement strand
CAGTCCCAAGTCTGGATAAATGCAGAGGGTTGTGTCAGGAAGGGCATCCGACGTAAAAACTTTTGCCAAATCAATGACGCGAATCAGAAATATAATTTCCGACCGTCAGATACTGTTTCCCCAATAATATATCAGACTGCTACTGCGACTCTCTGTGTTTCATCATTATAACACCAAGTATTTTTATATGTTAGCGTTCTGTTGATTATAGCAGCAGAAACACATGAACATGGCTAGAGTTCATGCTACCAGTGCATACATACCCAGAGCTGTGAAAATGGCACCACTGACATGTTTACAGCCGAAAGTGTTTACAGCATTCATCATTCTAAATGTTTGTTACAGCAAGGGGAAACTTATCCCGATAGATAGTAGTGGCTCGGTCAGATACTGTTTGCTGATGTATATTCATTATAGCAACAGAAACACATTCTGATCATTATAGCAACAGAAACACATTCTGATCATTATAGCAACAGAAAAACATCTGGAATTGTCACTGTTAGGTAATGGGGTTCTCAGGACATTAATAATAATAATAATAATAATAATAATGCGAGATCATTTGCATTTAATGCCGTGATATCGACCCACTAGGTTATAAAATGAAATGTATCGGAATAAAGCCAAACTGAGTATAAAAGGAATCACTGGTACTGGTCCATTTTTAAAAAATATAAAATATACAATTTCCTATCAAAAGGTACCAAATAAAATTATTCGATTTGTAAAATAGCATTAATAAATCATGGTGATAGAGTGATTTAAAAAAAAAAAAAAAACAATAAAACGCATGCTGTGATGAATTTCGTTTCCAGGGCGCGTGAAATTCTCCGTCTCTTCCATTCCAGGGATGTCAAGTTTGGTCTTTACCACGCCCCATAGAAGCTCAGTGGTACACGCTTAACCGCTCGCGGGTGAGCCTTGCTCTGAATGCGCGCTCCCGGTGCTGTTTTCACGGGGGTGGGGCTAAGAAAGCGCATTTCGATGGGAGAACCAACTTCGACACAACACCGCCATGCCGTGCTAATTAGTTAGCCACAGAGACAGGCGTACTGATTTTCCTCCGTCTGTGGTGGTAAGTGAAAACGTTTACACACGTTCTTATGACGTAAGATTATGAGTAACTTTATCATATTGTGATTCTAATCTGTATTAGTCCATGTGTTAAGGTACATACTGTTAAAATCGATAATAAAATGAAATAACGATACTAGCAGTTGTAGTCAATTAACGCCAAACTACAAAGAAGTCTGATTTGTACTTAACACACTTGAATGAAGAAGCAGTATTCACACACTCACTGTAGATCATGAACGAGGGCGTTCAAGTCATACCAGGATTTTTGACCATGCAGAATAACAGAACACAGTACTGTGAGTAAATACTCCTTTTATTTCTCTATACAATCCCATAATGCATTTATCCCAACATTTCTCTATGCTTGTATACCATCAAGGTAGAAAGTTTCCTTAGAACACAGGAGCCATTATCAAACTGCCTGTTTCAAGTCTGAAACACTGGCCTCCCAGGAACTCCTTTAATTGGCATCACATGTAGAAATTGCTTGGAGTGAGGTCAGGACTTTACAAGGAATGTGGCAGTAACTCTCAGCCGAGTTCCTGTAATGTGCTGGTGAATGATTGTGTGTTCCGTTCCCACACAGATGCATCTCTTCCACAAGTTAACAAGAAGTTATCTGTTGATTTTTAAGGATCGTGTGTTCCACTGACAGCCTTCTTTGAACCATTTACACCGTTCAAATGTTTTACTGCAGCTATGAGTCTCCTCACCATACTGTGCTAAATGTTTTCTGTAAATGAAGGCTCTAGAAGGCTGGGATGCAGAACAGAGTGTTCAGAGGCTTTTAAATCTCAAAAACTGACTAACAGAAATCCCAGTTAGTTCTGTGGTTAATAATACTGTAGAATAGTGCATAAGTGTTTGACACAAGATATAACAGTAATGTGTTTATGTGGAGGTAGTTGGCTGGGGAAGTGCATGTTTTGTTGCTGAACACGCAGCATGTCAGAAGTGTGCAAAGGACTGACATAACACGGACATTATCCATTTACACATGACTTGTCTGAATGTGACGTTTCAAAATATTAGCACAGAAATTTTATATTTCTGATATTAATCTGTACAAAACAAATAATGAAACATTAAAAGAGAGTGCACGGGGCTGTTTGGTGACATTGGGGGCAGGGGGGATATATTTTGTGACCATGACTTACTAATGTGTAAGAACGAGATGAAATGTTGTGGCCATGACCTAGGAATGTGTGGTGTCTCAGATGTGACAGGATGATTGTTGTGTTGAAGTTCTGCTGTGTGTCAGTGAGTAAATAAAGGTAATCATCGATCTATAAACAAAAATCCAATTTTATTTATCACATACACAACGATATACAGTATGACATGCAGTGAAATGCTTATACAACTGTTCATGACCTAAAAATAAATTTAGGGTAGAGTGGAAAGACTGCAATGAAAAATTTCACTGAGGATTTTTTTTTTTTTTTGGAGGAAATTTACAAACATTTACAAAAATATAAATTTACAAAGTTGCAATAGAAAAATAAAATAACTGGTAACTAACTGTTATAAACGAAATGTAAATTTGTCTGTAGTTTACAAGAGGCTAAATGCTATGAGGTTATTAAATCATGGCCACAACTTAGTGTCTCATTCCAATGTTTTATTAGCCAATTTCATCAGAGGGGCTCCGTAAGATTGTGCGTTTCTCTCATGAGCCTGTTTTCTTTTTAAAAGCAGCATGGTGTCTAATCAGCAACGAGAGTGAAAGAAAAGAATGACGTGTGCTCGACTCCTCGGGAATCGATTCACCTTGCCTGTTCGATTCGCTCCTGCGCGCTCGTGACGGTCTGACTCCCACAATCCTTTTCGCCGCTCAAATAGTTGCCAGTCATTGTGTCCGCGCTCGCGGCCCTTGTGTCTGAGCGGATTTAGTGTGTTTAAAAGACTTGTGTTTTGCGGTGTATAACGCGTCAGAGTCAGGATGAAAGAAACAACGAAAAGACGGGAGAAGGCGAAGGAGAGTAAAGCGGAGAAGCAGAAGGAGAGCCCGCAGCAGGGCGCCGAGGCGCAGGATGTGGAGATGCCGGAGGAGGACAGCGCTGCCGCGGCCAGGCCGGCCAGGGAGCAGGATTCCATCACCCTGGAAGGTTTTAATCACACACACACTCCTTCTGTTACACACGTCACCGTTCACCAGGGCAGAGTCAAGAAAATGATTTTTTTTTTTCTCGCAGAACGTGATTCACGAACAATACGTTAGCTTAGCTTGAGTTAGCTTATCATAACTAGCTAGTTGCTTTGAATGAGCTGGTCATGCTAACGTCTACACTGGTTAACCTTTACTGCTCGTTTGTTTTTATTTTTTTCATTATAATCATGTATTGGAAAGTAGGTTGCACGCGCCGTCACGGTGATGTCACGTCTTGTAGTAAACATTAAGCAACTAGAAGCAGTAAGGAACCGGACGATTCGATATAAACACTGTCACACCGCGGCATGTCACGTGACCCGGTATACTGCTCCTGTCGGATTACTGATCTCCATCAGCAGTGCTGTATTTGTTTATATATAAAACCACGACAACTCTGTGGGCAAAAATATATATTCACATAGAGATATAAAAGCAAATCGCACATTCATCACTCATTGTTGCAGTGACTTCTAAATTGTTTTGTTTATATCTAAGAGTGAACTGGAGTGAATAATTATCTCAGGTAATAACATGGTCGACTTGTATCAATTTGTTTTATTTTACTATTTATTAAAGTCAACCTCTATAAATGACCAAATAAGATATTATCAATACCTCAATCTGTGTTGCAATTGTTAAAGTATCACAAATTTACAAATAGCCCAGTTTGAAAATCGCTCCATTCACAGTGTACTTCCTGTCAAAGTGTGAATTGTTTAGAGCACCATCAGTAGGATCATAGAGAAAACACCACAAATACAAAAACATTTAAAATTCATAAAAAAGAAAGCAGAGTTTGGCTTCAGTGTGGCAAAACATGGTAGCCAGTGGAATGGGCTGTATTACTCGCAACACAAAAGTGGTCTCCTACATGCAACTAACAGCAAACACATGGGACCTTTAACGCAATATTTAGATTTATTTGTTATTTCTATTAGTTTCACATTTCAGAGAACCAGTCTAGTAACGCTCCCCTCGATCTACCCATAGGTGAAGAGTAAGACCAAGTAAAAACATTAAGAACTAAACACACTTTGGTGAACAAACATGGCACTGTTAGTCAAAGCACGTAGAGAAACTATGTTTCTCTGCAGAGCATGTGTGACCGTCAGTATGGACCAAACTGAACATTTAGTTTAATAATTTGTGAATTTATACAAAGTGTGTGTAAAAAAATTAATTAATAATAAAATAAAATCACCTGAAGAACCTCTTAGTACAAGACCCTTGTAGTGATATGTGAACATGATGTTCTGAGCTCTGGCCTAAGTGATGTGCTGCCTGTTTATTTAGCCTTGTTTGTTTGCACGCAGAGTTTGAAAACATCTTTCAAATATTTTTGTGAAAATTCGCATACTAAAATTCTTTTTTTACATTCTAAAATATATATAAAATAAACAAACTAGCTTTAAATTTCAGCAATTCTTTTGCAGATGTATGAACATATTTGCCTTATCTGGCAAAAGGATAAGGCAAATCAGATGAAAAATATTTCCAGGATCAGGTATTTAAGTACCACCAAATTGAGGCCTCGAAATCTGTGTTCTAATTCGGTTCTAGACAGTTATATAGGTCTTTAAATTAATTTTCAGCTCCTCTCTAATTTGTTAGCAAGTGCACCCTTCACCTCCACCTCTTTCTCGATGCTGTTGCTTCCTTAAGTCACTAGCATGTGTTTGAAGTTTGCGTGTTTGATGTCTCCTATTCTCCTGCAGATATCAAGGAGCATGTGAAGCAGATTGAGAAGGCTGTGTCGGGTAAGGAGCCCCGCTTCGTCCTGAGAGCGCTGAGAGCTCTTCCCTCCACTAGCCGCAGACTCAACCCCAACGTCCTCCACAAGGCAATCTCCGGCTTCTACACCTCCAATGCTGCGGGGAAGGAGTTCCTGCTCGGGTTCCTCGAGGAGGTATAACGCCTACATCACGCACACACCTGATACAGTATGTTCAAGTGTTCAGTAGTGCAAAGTGATTGTAAACACAGATCTGCTCTCAGATCATCACTATAGGATGTGTGTGTAAATGTTTGTTTAATCTGAGTGTGTATGCCCAGCCCATGGACACAGAGGGAGATGTTCAGTTCAGGCCTCGTACTGGTAAAGCAGCAGCAGCTCCTCTCATCCCTGAAGTGGAGGCGTATCTCCAGCTCCTGCTGCTCGTCTACCTAATCAACAAAGAGCGCTACACTGAGGTAAAGGGGTAGGGCTGTGTTTGAGTGTGCACAAATAAGTTTTTAGTTAGTTATGTGTAATAGAAAACAATCAACCTTACTAAGGACTAAATATGTTTACTAATTATAAATTATTGTATAAGACAACTAACAGGCTTTTATTTTGACAGGCTGCACATTGCTACACCTGTCTTTTCTAAAGACTGCATGTGTTCTAATAAAACCAGGATTTCTGTACCTGTCTCATTCTTTAAAGCACATGGTAATGTTAGGTTTTCACATCGCACATATAAAATGTGAGGTTTGTGAGGAGATATTCATCTGAGATTATAAATTGGGGAAGTCATGCGAATATCTTTGGTTAGCAGCACCACACTATCTTTATTCTGATAGTATTACACACCGAATGTAAGAACCAATTCTCTGACGCTACACTCTATAGTTATACGTGAACTGTGTATACACAGATCACACCCTGCGCCGCTCACTCCTCAGGAGGATAATCTCCGAGAGCGTTAATCAGAGTGACATAGTAGCAAAACTATTTCCCCAGTACACACGTTCAGCTCTAGTCCACCACAACCAACAGAAAACGGCACCTTATGGTAGTATTAAATATTGCAATGTAGCCACATTAAATACCTTCTCACCTAAATATGGGATGTGTTTAATTTCTTTAAATCTCTTTTCTTCTCTCCTACTTTCTTTCTCTCTGTGTGTTTTAGGCTCAGAAGGTGTCAGATGACATCCTGCAGAAGATCAGCTCTCAGAACCGCAGGGCTTTGGACCTAGTGGCAGCGAAGTGTTATTATTATCACTGTAGAGTGTACGAGTTCCTCAACCAGCTGGACACAGTGCGCAGGTAATAAACACACACACCAAACATGACTGAGCAAATAATGTGAAAACGGGTCACATAGGCAAAGAAATAGCATAGATGCACATGATCACATGTTTTTATTGTTGTTTTTGGTTGTTTCTATGATCCAAAAAAAATCATTCTTGTTTTGAAAGTTCTACATTTTTGCGACGTCAGTCCCATATTCTGGCTGTGGTAAAATTTACACCTTGTAAAAGTTATGATAATTTTTTGTTCTAACTGGCATACCCGAAAACCCAATTACACATTGTGTTAGGGTTAAGGCCCTTGGTTAGGGGCCCAACCTGCTCTTGGGGCACTATATCATGGCTGATATGTCAAGAAAGAATTTCGCTGCGTAGTAATGTATAAGTGACAAACAAAAGCTTAACTTTAATTTTTCAATTGAGAATTGATTTAAACTTTAAGTATTAAATGTTTAAAACTGTTGAATTGGTTACATACACCAAAGCTTTTGCCGGAAATACAAACTGCTCCCATCTTTTGCAGATTCTTCCTCCTGGACACTACCTGTTCTTTTTGAGTTTATAAACGGTGGTTGCATTACCGCCACCTAGTGGACTGAAGTGTCAAATATTGGCATGTGAAAAGCTCAACACTTTGTCCTATTGTTAGTTTATTAAGTCTGAAACAGTCCTGCATTAGAGGAGGGAAAAAGAAAAAATATATAATTATATATGTATATAATTAATTTTTTTGGTCAGTTTTAGTCACATTTTGTTATGTGCAGTATGTTTAAATATAAGCCGTTGGTTTGGGCTCCACTTGTGTGTACAGACTAATTTCAAGTGTAATATGATCGTATTTCTCCAGCTTCCTGCACACACGTCTGAGGACGGCCACGTTACGTCACGACTCAGACGGTCAGGCCACACTGCTGAACCTGCTGCTGAGGAACTACCTGCACTACAACCTGTACGACCAGGCCGAGAAGCTCGTCTCTAAATCTGTCTTTCCTGAACTCGCTAACAACAACGAGTGGGCTCGCTACCTCTACTACACCGGTAATCACTTCATGAACTCCTTTGCCACACCGCAATTCCCTTCCCGTCTCTCTGCTACACCGCTAATCAGTTCCCGTGTGTGTTTCAGGACGGATTAAAGCCATCCAGTTGGAGTACTCTGAAGCCAGGAGAACTCTGACTAACGCACTGCGTAAAGCACCACAGCACACCGCCGTCGGCTTCAAACAGACCGTGAGTGTGTCTCAGCTTTTGCAGAAGATGCTCACCTGTACCCCATTTTACACTCTAACGCCAAAAATATGTGCACCCCTTACCGTCACACCCATATGTACTCCTACTTCATCCTGTTAGAAGCACAGTAGCAGTGCAGGTGCAGAACGTCTGTGTGCTGTAGTGTCACAGTTCCCCTTCACTGGAACTCGGAGGAACTAACCAAACCATTATCCAGCATGATGAGATCCACAAAGACGGCTCCATGGAGGCATGGTGTGTTTTGTGTGTGTTGGCGTGGAAGAACTCGAGTGTCCTGGGTGAACTCATTCCCACTGAAGCGTTAGCTGTGGGCTGAACTGGAACTTCACCATCCCGTCATCAGCACCAGAGCTCACTAATGCTCCTGTAGACTCTGTGAATGAACACACACACACTCCTCCATTTAGTGTATAGCCTTCACAGAAGAGTGGAGCATGCCAGAGCAGCAAAGAGGATATATGGGTCTGATGGTCATGATGTTGGACTGGTACTTATTTGCACATTCTGGGATGACACTCTCTCTCTCTCTCTCTCTCTCTCTCTCTCTCTCAGGTCCATAAGTTGTTGATAGTGGTGGAGTTGTTGCTTGGAGAGATTCCTGACAGACTGCAATTTCGCCAGCCGTCTCTCAAACGCTCTCTCATGCCCTACTTCCTCCTCACTCAGGGTAACTTTCTTATTTTTCTTCCCTTTCCTTGCTCTTCCAGTTCTTTATTTAATGAAGTCCAGAAGTATTTTTTTCCCCTAATAAGTGTGTGTGTGGTTACAGCGGTGAGGACTGGAAACTTGGCCAAATTTAATCAGGCCCTGGATCAGTTTGGAGAGAAGTTTCAGACTGACGGGACGTACACGCTCATCATCCGCCTGAGACACAACGTGATTAAAACCGGTGAGAGAGACACAGATTTACAATTTAACCTTAAGCATGTCATTATCTCTTTCTCTCTCTCTCTCTGATTATCTCCCTGTTCTTCATCTGGAAGCGTCATCTTCTCACAAAGTATATCACACTATAGCATTTTACACAGAGGAAGACATAAGGGCACATTATCATGTAGAAATGAGGAATGCTTTTAACAATTGCTGTGTACATTGTTATATAACTTTGTAGGCATGACAAAAAAATTATTTATTCATGTTCTTTAAATAAAAAAATATAGTTTAGAATGTTAAACACAAGCATATAACATGGCTCTATATATGTACGGAGTTGAATCATAAAATTAAATCAATAATTCTGTGTGTGTAGGTGTGAGGATGATCAGTTTGTCGTATTCACGGATCTCTCTGGCTGATATCGCTCAGAAACTACAGCTCGACAGTCCTGAAGATGCAGAGTTCATCGTGGCAAAGGTCTCACACACACACACACACACACACACACACAAACTACTACTCGTTCTTTTGAGTCACGTTAAAGATTCGTTCAAAAAGAACGAATCGTTCATGAACGACCCATCACTAACGCAGATGGGTGGACAGGCACGCATGCGCAGACGGGCAGATTCACACGCTCACACATGCAGACACTCGCACTCAGGCAGAAATAAATCCATGTTTATATAATTATGGTCTCAAGCGGGTGGTTGTGGTATAATTGAGTGGCGTTTACTTGCGTGTCTGTGCAGGCGATCCGTGACGGCGTGATTGAGGCGAGTATAAACCATGAGAAGGGTTATGTCCAGTCCAAAGAGACGATGGACATCTACGGCACCAGGGAGCCTCAGCTCGCCTTCCACCAGCGAATCTCCTTCTGCCTGGACATCCACAACATGTCCGTCAAGGTAGGACACCTAGTGGTAGGAAATGATTAGTAGTAGATTCATTCCAGGCTGATTCATTTAACTCAGGGTGTGTTTACTTTCGCCCACAGGCTATGAGATTCCCTCCTAAGGCCTACAACAAGGACCTGGAGTCGGCAGAGGTACCGGAACACTATACTTATTAAAACGTCCTGTTTTTAGCCATTGCTGTAGAAACAATACCATAAAATAAACCCAGACTGTCAGAGCTGCAGAGGAATAATAAACACCTTCTCACCAACAAGATCTGAATAAAAGTGTATGTGTTTTTACAGGAACGCAGGGAGCGGGAGCAACAGGATCTGGAGTTTGCTAAAGAAATGGCAGAGGATGATGATGACAGTTTCCCATAAATTCAAACCTGAAACCTGCTTCTTTTCTTCTTTTTTTTTTCCTTTTTTTTTAATCCTACAGTCTATTACACTCGGTTTGTTTGGCGTGTAGTAACCGCTGGGTCCTGTAGTACACCACGTTTCTGCCTGGATTTAAAGGAAAGAAAAGTCTCCCACACATCCACCATATTTATAATAATTAAATCAGACGTTTATTCAGTGAGACCTCTGACCTCCTAATTCATACACACTGGTATGAGGTTGTATGTTTGTGTTTATATCCCAGTCTGTTTGTAAGCTGGGTTAATAGTGAGTTTGTACCAGCGTTCAGGTTTAAACGGCAATAAGAGAGGAACCACATGGCATTAACTCACAGAATCGCAAGTTTAATAGAGGTTATGAAGATAAAACAGTCATAATTGGTCAAATAGATGGAAGCTGTTATGGTTAAAATCTAAAGCGCAGGTTTAACAGAGAGTGGATTCAATGGAAAAGTGAAACACAGCTAGTTGTCTTAGACCTTTTATATAAACAACCATTATATCAGCATGAAAAATCTGTAGTATTTTATGTAATAAATAATTACGGGCAAATTTCACATTGTTAATGTGAAAGTAATGAGTGTTTTAAATATTATTGTTTAATCAACCAACGTTTAACACAACAACCTACCATTTAAGACAAAATTAAATGCATGATTTGTCCTTGATTGGTTTGTAATAGAGAAAATATTGACGGATTCAAAGCTACAGGGCGTACAAAAATTCTCCTTATATACACACACACACACACACACACACTACGTATAAATATATTCTGTATTTGTAAGAAATTTTATGAGACAGTTTGCTAAATTCAGTTTAGAGCATTTTGGGACTCCCTGTACTATTGTTACAAAATCACCGACCTTTAAATACCTTTAGATAGCAGATATATAATATTTTAGGTGTTTATTAACTAACAAATCAATTGTGAAGTAACAGTGACCCATCCTTATCTCTTCCCATAATATCACTACTAGTGAATGTTTCATGAAGAGGCGTGAACCTGATAAACCTTGTGTTACTTTTGTAATCTCTAATAAACCCCTGTGGTTTTCTTGTCATTTATCGGTTATTAATCAGACAAGGATGGAGTTAACAGACATGGCTGTTAAATAAATAAACCTTTCCCCCTCAGCTCGCTCTGATTTTATAATGTGCTGATTTATCAAAACTGAAGATCTGTGTCAGGATGATGCAACATGTGCTTGATGTGGTGATGATTCAGTTTATAAATAAAGTTGCTTTTCTACAAAGAACATGTTTTCTGTTCAAAGAAAAGTTAGCTTGAATTGTAAGAGTTCAGACAAAATACATGAACACATCACGGAAAATAGAAGTTGCTTTTATTGACTAGTGTCTCTTTAGTGCAAGTATTATATCCGTAATATTACCTAGCAAGGTTAAGTTCAGTAATGGTAAGATAAAAAGTAATGTAAAAGCCATGCATTTCCACCATTACTGAACCTGACGTGAATACTCTTTGAAAATCCCCCAAAAAACACACCCAATTGCTCTATGGTTACAGGCGAAACCAATAGTATAGACAGAGAAAGAAATAATATTTACAAAAATATATACAAAAGATTGAATAACATCATAATGAAACAATAAGTCTGTGCTAAACATAAAATTAAATAATTGGAGGTAGTGCACGGTGTACAATGGTGTTCAAAATAACAGCAGTGTTGTGAAAAAAGTGAGTAAAGCTCCATATCCATATAATAACTTTTAATTTAAATCACATAAATGCATTGGACACCCTTCACGTTATATTCTGAATCAAAACATGAAGAAAAATGTGCTAAATGTATTATTAGTTTAATGCAAGTGAAGAAAAACAAATATCAGTCATCACAAAAAATAGTGTCATCATTCATCTTTATAAAGTGATGAATTTACCATTTAAATAAAAATGCTTGAAGTTTAATCTTTCTTGTGCATCTTTAAACTAATATTTAGTTGTATAACCATGGTTTCTGAGAACTGCTTCACATCTGTGACAA
>JAOTQY010000027.1:84685-98940 GCA_026413445.1 Dolichallabes microphthalmus | reverse complement strand
GGTTCAAGCTTACGGACATGTTGCTATGACAACAAGTGCGAGAAGCGCTTCGAAGAACGAAACAATCCAAGATCAGGTCAAATCCACAACATTCAAATCCAGCTAACGGAGTTAGCGACGTACGAAGAACGGACCCCAGGACAGAAGAACAGTGTTTACATTTAGTGTTTGGAGAATCTCTCTTCTTTCCGCCATTTTGTCCTTTGCTATAGAAACTCTTAAAAGTCTACTCTTAATTTTTACCTTAGGAGCTGCTTTTAGGTCCAAGATGTTTTGTCAATCATTTTTATCTTTACTAAGATTTTGTCCTAAATTTAAGGGGAAATTAAAAGAAAATGTCATAATTCTAAGAAGTTTCTTAGAATTTTATCACTAAGAGCAACTTTTAGGCTTAAGCTTTGTGAATACGGGCCCTGATCTATATCATGATCAATGAGGCAAATCTTGTCCTGCCGTTATGATCTTTCTCTTACACACTCTCTTTCTTACACACACACACACACACACACACACACACACACACACACACACACGTAGCAAATCATTTTGTTTTCAGCTATTTATTTTCATTACTTGAGAGCGTTAAGGTTATAATCCAAACGAGTTTTCTGTTAGGAAATGAATTATCAAAATGTAGTTTTAAAAAAAGTGTATAGTCAGCAGTACATATATATAACGCATGAAAAGAGGGAAACAAAAAGAAAAGGTTAAAACACAAAGTGGAAACCTCTTATCATCTGCAATCTTTCCCAAATCAGATCAGATCAAAGCACCTAGCTCTGTTATAGAGTTCAGCTTCTATTTTTTATTCCTTACCCAATTCCAGGTTATAGGAACATATATTTATATGTACACACAATTTTAACTGTGCTCTTTTATAGGATCATGGACTCGGTAACACCAGTGTGTCCTGGCATTAAATGCAGAAAGCAATTAAATAAAAAAAATAATAAAATACTAATAAATAAGGGATAAAATAAAAAATGTAGAAAAGGAGAGAGAAAAAAAAAGACCAAATGATTGTAATGTTCACCAAAAAAAAAAAAAAAGAAAAGAAAAAAAAAAGGAAATCCTTTAAAAGTGTGAAACAGAGGCACATCCATGTTTTTGTTTTTTTTCCCTTGGGGAAACGACTGTCACGAGGACGGAGTAACGATACAGTGACACTCAATCGGGAGACACACATTATTACAGCTCCCCGTCTATTGTACAAGGGAAAGGGAGCGAGTTGAGATTTGAGACACAGCCCAATCGCATTCAAAGCATAAAAACCATTAATCACAAGAACAAATGTTCTTTAGGAGTCCTGGCGTCCTCGACTCCGAGTCGGTCGCGTACTGAAAGCAAAACCAAAAAAAAGAAAGAAAAAAAAAAAGTGTGGAGGAGGGAGATTTCCTAAAAACTATCATAGGGGTTAATATAAATAAAAACACATACTACAGTGATGTCTTTTTTTTATAAAAAAGTGTTCCTGTAAATAATACAGTCAGAAGTACGATACAATACAAGGTAAAACCAAAATGCCAGTACAAGCCTATCAATATACACGTTTTTGCTTCTTGGGTTTTTTTAAAACATTTTCTTTTTTTGTATTTTTAATTCTTTCCAAAAAGCACAACCTATCAATTTTCTATACACTAGCTAATTAGGCGCTGCTTTTTCGTATTCTTTTTTTAAAACAAGGGTTCTTTAAAATTACAACGAGCAACAGAAATCAAACCGCAATTCCGCCATCTGCAGAATGATGATAATATTTAATAATAGTCATAATTAATAATAAGGTTTGAAGCTCGTCGTCACACAAGTTAGGAAAAAAAAAAATTAGAACATCTGAAGGGAGAACGAAAAGCACACACCCTTGAGAGTTCTACACGACATGGCGACTGCGGTCAGCTTTCAAATGTGACCTATAATAATGCGGTCAGATCTAAAACCTACACGTACATCAATCTTACAATGTGTATTTTACACGTGTTTGTTTCACCAGGAAGTCGAGTGTGTGAGTGAAAGCGTTTGGGTCATACGAGATGACGGTGGGTTGGGGGGAGGGGATGTTTGGGAGCGTGAAGGTATGACTACAGTGATGAAAACGTTCTTACTTTTTTTTATAATGAATATTTAAAAAATCAGCACATTTGCCGTAATGTCATCAAAAATGGACTTAATGGAACTGTGAAGTTGTTATTCTGGATTTATGATGTGTGAACGTGACAGCAAAAACTCTTCACGCTCGTTATAGACATATGCCGAGGACATGGCTTTCAATTTATAGGTCTATTTATAAAACATTCAATTTAGGGAAAATATTTTAAACATATTTAATACGCCCAGTCTGAACAATGTGTAACGTGTGTAATATGCATACGGATGAGTCTGCCCTGCTGCTGTGACAGCGATGTGTGTCAATCGGCACATGCCTACATCTGCGGTAAAGGTTCGGAGCGCACGCTTCAGGCTCGAGTGTAAATTAGGTTAAAGTCTTCAAGACGGACACGTGAACACACAAAACAATCTAGCTTTCACTTTTGCATGGAAATGAATGGGTTAGTCCTCTAAAACCTAAACAACCTGCTCGTCTGAAAAATAATAGCACCCCTCCTCACAGAAACCTCGTCACTGGCAGCACCTCAAGAAACCTTGTCATTATTGAATTTGTTTCAAAAGTTCCTGCTCCTTCTAGATTATATAAAAGGTCCGGTTGGCATCGATAGGAAATTCGACGTGCCCATGGGGGCGCCGCTGTTATGTGACCAGTGGACTTTTTGGTGATGCCGCAGGTTTGACTTGCTGGAGAATCGTTTGTCGCACTGCTGGCACGAGAATGGTTTTTCCTTGGTGTGGATGCGGCGGTGGCACACGAGCTGCGTGGAAACGCGGAATGCTTTGCCACAGTCGGAGCACTGGTACCGCTTGGGCTCGGTGTGTATGCGGCGGTGGTTTTTGTACGCCATCAGGTTGGAGAACTCTTTCTGACAGGGGCTGCAGTAGTACGTACCAGACTTGTGGCTGTTTTTGTGGTTGAGCAGCGAGCTAGCATGGCGGTACCCGCGCCCGCACTGATCGCAAACGTGAGACTTGCAGCCCACATTGTTGAGGCTGCGCTGTGGCGGGTTCTGGTGGCAGGCCTGCATCAGGGTCAGGTCGAGTCCGGAACTCCATCCGAGCTCAGAACTGCTGCCGGAGGAGGAGGAGCGTTCCGGAATCTGCTGGTGGGTGTAGTGTGAGGATTTCTGGCCTCGCCCATGATGCATCTGCAGGTGCAATCGGAAGCTGGTCTGGCTTGGGAACGTGCGCTGGCACTGCGTGCATGTGAACTCGCGCTCTTTCTGGTGGAGCCGGCGGTGGTTCTGAAGCTGAGAGAAGACGCGGAAAGCTTTGCCGCATTCCGGGCACCGGTGCTGCCGCAACTCCGAATGGATCCGACGGTGGTTTTTCAGAGCGAGCAGGTTGGGGTAGGTCTTGAGGCACACGGCGCAGTGATAGATGCCGACGGTGTGTGTGTTCTTGTGGTTCAGCAGAGAGCTGGCGTGACGGTATGAACGGCCGCACTGCTCACACCTGTATAGAAAAAAAAAAGAAAAAAAGAGAAAGAGAGGGTTGTGAATATCTCGCTCTGACCGCTGAAAGCTGATTGTATTAGTGTCCTAGTGTTAATCTGTATGTAAAATAACCTGACAGTGAAAAGCTGACTGGTATGTACAGGTATATGATCTTTAATCCAGCTGCCAGGAATTATTTAACTTGGAGAATTATTTATAGGAGAATTTGATAACTGATGAGATAATTTA
The DNA here is from genome assembly GCA_026413445.1 of Dolichallabes microphthalmus. Taxonomy (NCBI): domain Eukaryota; kingdom Metazoa; phylum Chordata; class Actinopteri; order Siluriformes; family Clariidae; genus Dolichallabes; species Dolichallabes microphthalmus. The sequence continues at coordinate 95,152 of JAOTQY010000027.1, read as the reverse complement.
CAATACACATTCTGTGTGTTTTTGTTTAAGGCAGTCCTTTCACAGTTTTACTTTAAACACAAATTCTCCATGTGACCTGTAGGATATAAATCTCATCATGAGGATCTGCAAAGAAAAGTACTTTTTGTAGTGTTAGCAAAACATGCGTTAGTAGGTGTATTTAGTAACAGACTTCCAGAAAGATAGATGATGTTCTACACACACATAAAAACACACCACATGTATAAAACACTGGGAGGATGACTGGGACCACCACATGTCATTTTATTTACTTATGTCTCAGGAGACACAGATTTTGCTCAAACTGTTTTAGCTCCCACAAGTTAATGAGCTTAAGTAAGAACAGTGCAAACATTGTTTTGAAATTATATCATAAAAAAAAACAGCAAGGCAATATTTACTGTAACACAAGACAAAAAAAAAACTAAAGTATACAGATTAAAATCAAATCATGGCAGCCTAATAATATTCTAGAGTATTATGCTAGCTGAAAGTAAAGGGGTGGTGGGGGTAACTTATCTGGTCTCCACTAATCATACTGTCCAAACTTCAGAAAAATCCGAATTCCGGCACGCGAATGGTCCCGAGGAAGCCGGATTGGAGATCATATACCTGTAATAGACACGTAGAGACCCGTGTGATCTTTACTAAGTTCACTTCAGAAATCAACGAACAACTAGACGTAAAAACTCACGTGAACCGGCACTCTTCTGCCCCTTCTCTCGAAGTGCTTGAAGTGTCCTTCCTCCTGTACTCGTTGCCTACCTGGTTGTCCCCGCAGCGGTGCCTGGCAAGCCCAGAGCGCCCTTGGAAGCTCTTCCCACAGGTGGGGCATCCGAACCGGGCGTGTCCTTCCTCGTGGACCCTCTGGTGGTTGCGGAGGAACCGGGCCAGTCGGAAGGCTTTCCCGCAAGTGGAGCAGATGTGCCTCTTCTTCTGCGTGTGGATGCGCATGTGGTTGCGCAGCGCCATGTAGTTGGTGTAGGGCTTGTCACAGTAGGAGCAGCTGAAGTTGCCCGTCTTGTGCGTGTTCTTGTGGTTCAGAAGGCTGCTGGCGTGCTTGTAAGAACAGCCACAGAGGTCGCAGGAGAAAGGTCGCTCCTCGCGTTCTGGAGATCCCAGGTCACCAGGCTCCATGGTTAAAACAGAGCTGTTGAGGGAGGCTGAGGATGAAGGAAGCTGTGCGCTGCAATTATGCGATGCGAGGTCGGAAGAGGATCGATAACACTGGCCACATCCGTTGCACTCGTAGCTCGGAGGAGGGGGAGGAGGCATTGGCGGTGGCACACTCGGACCTGGGAGGTCTTTGCAAAGTTGGTTGGCGGTGTGAGTTTCAAGCTGCCTTTGGTTCCTGAATCCGCGTCCACAGTCTTGGCAAGAGAACTTCTTCAGGGCGAAATGCATACGCAAGTGGTTCTTCATAGCCAGGCGGTTGGGGTAGGTGGAGTTGCAAACGTTGCAATGGTATTCGCCGATCTTATGTAGATTCTTGTGATTGGCCAGGCTGCCAGCGTGACGGTAGGTGCGGCCGCACTGATCGCAGGCAAAAGGGCGCCGTCCACTTCCGTCGTCCAATTGTTGAGCCCTAGCCCCGGCGTACGGCTTCTTAAAACCTTGCGGCTGTCCGTAATTAGGCATCATTTGGGAAGGGTTCTGCATCTTAGGGTCGCCCATTCTCATCGGCTGCATCTGGGAGGGTCCTCCCTCGTAACGTGATCCGTTGTGCTGGTTCATGTTTTGGACGCGGTGATCTCGAACTCCTGTCTTGGCTCGGTGCTCTTCGTGCAGACGAAGATGGTTGATTAATTGTTTTTGGATCTTGAAGGCTTTTCCACACTCCTCGCACTTGTGCCTGCAACACACAGAAAAGAAGAAAAACACACAAAACCAGAAATACGTGAGAGGAGAGCCACGAATACAAATAAGATCTTTCTATATATACATTTTTAAAAAGAATACAATGAAAGCAGTGCAGCACACAGCATAGATCCATTACTAATACAGAGATGACTACACACAATATCAAATGGGACAGATGTTGTGCAATACACTGTGTGTGTGTGTGTGTGAGACGCATGTGTGTGAGAAAGAGAAAGAGAGCGATCGAGTGTTGCCCTCAATTTTTTTGTTTTGTTTTTTTAATAAAATGGGTTGTACACATTTCTTTAACATTCACAACTGGATTCAAATTGTACTTAGTTTTGTTTCAGTGATGGCCTGGATAATCACGAGTGGGGAACTCAATACATACACAGTCAAAGTATGCAAAGAGAACTACACAGTTAGAGTATAATAGGGCACATGCAATGCTGGCTAACCTCTTTAAGTCAAAATGAGTCCTCTGGTGGTTCTTGAGGGCCAGCAGGTTGTAGTAGCGTTTTTGGCAGACAAGGCAGCGGAAGACCCCAGTCTTGTGTGATTTCTTGTGGTTCAGAAGTGAACACGGATGCCTGTAACCCCTCCCGCACTGGTCGCACCTATGTGGCCGATCGTCCGTGCCGGACATTTGCCGGTGGCCCACAGCGCTGCTGCTGGTCCCAGCACCACCACTCATCCCTTTAGCTCCGTTCAAGTCTTTGCTCAGCAGTCCGCCTCTCCCCTTGCCTGGGCACAGGTGAGTGATCACGTGATGGCGATCTGCAAAGAACATGCCACAGTCAACGCAAATGTGGTTCCTTCCATCCATTTTGCCATTAGCACTAGTGCTGCCGCCCCCCAAGCCCTGTCCAGAGCCACCTGGTCGAGGAGGTCCGTGGACCAACTGGTGATTAAGGAGGTCGTGTTTTTTACTGAAAGTCTGGCCACATATACTACAAACCAGTAGACTGGCTTGACTACCCTCCTGCCGCCTCCTCCACTCTTGCTCACCTACAGGTGAAAGGGAGGAGGACGAGCCATCACCTTGGTTCATGCCATGGCTGCGTAAGTGGCTACGAAGAGCACGAAGGCTTGCGTAATGGTTCCCACAGACTGTGCACTGGTAGACTTCATCATCTTTGTCTTCAATTCTTTTAGACTGGCCTCGTTGAGTTCCCGCATAATGCTCTTGTCCACGGCGATGGCGGTTGCCTTCTTTGAGACTGGAGCTGCTTGCTGGCAAAGAGGTACTGCTCGGACTGTGGAAGCCCATGTTTCCCATGTAGCCGTTGGATATGCTGCTCTGTTCCGCACACAAGCTTCGGTCTGATTGGCGACTGTTCTGCGAGTGGCCAGAGTTGCCTTGAGCCAATGAGCCATCAAACCGGTCATGGAACTCCAGCGAATCGAGGCCGCTGCTATGACCACTGTCAGGAACAAAGTGCGCTGCATCACCAAGATTACAAGAAAGGGAGATGGGAGTTGTTGCGCCATTCTCCTGATCCTGAGAATGCACAAAGCCTTGCTGGGAATCTAGGCCTGTCATGGGCTCCGATGAAAGCCAGTCACCTTCTGAGTTCATACCCTGAGAGTTTGGGCGAGATTTGTGACTGCGGAGGTGGCTGTGGAGCGCAGCAAGGTGAGGATACTCCTTACAGCAAATGGTGCACTGGTACTGCCCTGTCTGATGACAACGCTTGTGATTAACGAGACTCCCTGCGTGTCGATAGCTTTTTCCACACTCTTGACACTTGAACCTGCGGTCTGCGTCATCAATTGGAGAGGACTCCTGCTGGGATCTGGACTCCCCGCTGGGCGAGGATACAGATGGCTGGGAGTTGGAGCCCAGTCCATCTGAATTTAGAATAGAGGATCCCAATTGGGCATGTGGTGGGGGATGTGATTCATGGGTTAAGTAGTGCAGTTTGAGACTTTCCACATCGGAATGTCCAGACCCACAGTACGCGCACGTATAAATGGGATTGTTGACAGGAGGCCCTAGCATCTGATCGTAACGTTTGTCAGGTAAAGGGGGAAGTGGAAGAGGGTCGCCAAGTGCTGGGGTGTAAGGATTGACTGCCGGTGAACGAACAGTGCTGAGATTGTGTGGCACTATTCCTGGGAAACTACGCGTCAGCCCCAACGACGACGATGCAGCGTTATGCAACAGGATGTGCTCCTGAAAGTCACTCTTACTGGGTAAAGAAACCTGGCACAGGTGGCAAAAGCAGGCTGCCATGTCGTTTTGGGGGGCAGGGGGGCGATGTCCGGACGACGCCTCAGGCACAAGGCTACTCATGGACATCCCAGGAGGTTTGAACTTGGAATGGGTGCGCTCATGGGCCCCAAGTGCTGCCAGATTGCTGAACTGCTTGTAACACACGGTACACTTGTAAGTGCCTTCCTGATGGGACTTCTTGTGGTTGACCAAGCTGCCGTGGTGCCGGTAGGTCCTGTCACACTGGTCGCACTTGAACGGCCTGTCCCAAGCATCTTCGGACCCCGGAGACTTCTGCTTGTCGTGGTCGTGGCCCGCCATCATGCTGCTGCTGCTGCTGTTCAGGTGGCCCCGGTAACCTGTGTCAGAAAGATCTTGGGCTAAGCCATAATCCCTATCTTCATCAACACCATCCTCATTCTCCTCTTCAGCTTGTGCACTAGGAGACAGAGTGTGAATGCGGAGGTGGTTCTTCAGGGCTAATGCATTGGGTAGTGTTCTGGTACAGACTGGGCACTGGAATGAACCCAGCTCGTGGGACTTTTTGTGCGACGCCAAGCTACTGGCATGCTTGAAAATTCGTCCACACTGTTCACATTCAAATCTGCCAATTGCTTCTTGTTGATAGTGGGCTTTCATATGCTCCAGAAGGCTAGGTGTACTTGGGCATATCATGTCGCATTCTTTGCAAGGAAAACCCTTGGCACGATTCATATCATGCATAGCCATGATGAGAAATTTGAAATGGAAGGGGAAAATGTCCACATAAAATGATCCTCGAACATAGAAGAAAGGGGGGGCAATGTGTGATGCTCAGCTCTCTGCTTCTGTGGTATCAGCCATTTTACCTGGGAGGCAGATTTTTCGCTCCAGTCAGCCTTTCAATTCCACTCGGATCCCGGCGGTTCAGAGAGCGTCTGGACAGATGCGGGGCGCCAGATGGGGGAGACTACGTAGACACAAAAGAAAAAAAGGAGAAGAGACATAAAAACATTCTAAGGATTTTACCCACATCTACAAGCAGAGGTCTAAATGATGAACAAAGAGGCATTTAAAAAGAACTCTTAATTGTAACTTTTTGGGCAAGACAAATATAGCTCTGACTACTAAGTGTAAAATTATACTGAAATGTGATAAAACCCCTGTGACATTAGTTTGGTATGTAGTGTTTTCAATCAACTAAAGAAGCAACAAAAATTTTCAATGAATGACATTCCTTATTAAAGGACTTAGACAGCTCACATCTAATTACTGAATTATTTCTAACAGCCTGTACTGAATAGTGAAGGAGACTGGATATTATGGATGGAAACCCTTCACTGGTTTGTACGAAAAGTCAGTGAAAGTGAGCCTCCTGAGCACTTCCTTTATCTCCCTACATGACTTTAAGGCTTTGTCTGGTTCAGTGCGTGGATGCGAAGTCTGATGGGCGTTAGAAAGTGCACAGTGACACTTGACACCCACTCCGGTCGGCTGCCTGCCAGTGTCTGTTGTACACTGGATCAGATTCCACATTCCAACTTCTCGAGTTTGGGTGGCAGTTTGGATCATCACGGCGTACAAGATTTGAGGTTAAAATAAATAATTCAGAGACAAATCTCATTAGTTAACTGTCTGAAATGGATTACAGGACACACTCGAATTTGTGCTTCTGTAATTGTAGTGGGACGGAGAATCCTGCAGATTCATTAAAATCACTGGTGTTTCCCATGGTGGTGCAACGATGGAACTCAGGGAATTTCAATTTCCTTTTCCTGCTAACACACTCACATCTGAATCATAGCACTGGAGTCGCTTAGTAGCAAAAATAGCATCCCTGTTTGTCAAACTCAACTAGTTTTCAGAAGGTTACCTAAATCTCAAAAGCTACAGTAGCTCAATCTAAATCCAACAACATAGATCATATTCTCATCACATTTTGCATTTTTAAATGCAAAATATGCTAAAAGAATTCTTTAAACGGTTGTGTGATCTGCCACAGTTGCCACCTGGCACTTTTATAAACAAATTCTGACGTGAAGCGAAAGTCTCAGCAACAGACCCTGGTTTTTCTTTCATTCTTCACTTTCAGGTCCTTGCACTTTTAGGTGCAACTGGGCAGTGTAGATGTTCTATTCACATCAGGAATGCCAAATTTAACCCGATTTAAGGAACCGTCCTAAACTAAAGCCATCCTGCAGAGGAGACCTGTGTGATCACATACACAGTGTATTATGGTAACGCCACACGTTCTGTGTCCATCTGGATTCTTTGCTCCACTGAGTGTGTTAAAGCGCGCACACACACACAGAGAAATGCCAGATGGGTCCAGAGTCACAGAACGATCATGTTACATTACACTGTACTGGGAACTGGGGTGGTGTGTGTGTGTGTGTGTGTGTGTATATATATATATATATATATATAAGAGAAAGAGAGAGAGAGAGAGAGAAAGTGCATGTGCGCACTTTATTTCTAGGTCACTGGATGTTTTTAATACAATAATTCATGGGTGAATTCTGTTGGGCACATGCTACAGTTTTTATCTCAACCTGTAGTTTATAGGCATGTATACATACATAAATATTTACACACACACACACAAACACGCAGACTGAGGCTTGCATCTGATGGCAGATTGGTCAGTGTACCTGAAAATGAGGTCCTTTTGGCTGTCCTTATGCTGCAGTGAAACATCTGTGAAGAGAACATGGTGTAGTGAATATTGCAGCATGTGTAACTGGAAATCAGCTGCACGTGTGTGTGTGCAGCGTCACATCAAGAACTTACAACTACCAAAACATTCATATAACACTAAATTATAACATGGCAAATTATAACCATCACACACACACATTTTGAATCTACACTAAACAATATGTTAACGACTGATCATTACAATACATACATACATATCAATTGCGTAAACAAAAAATTCAGACAGTCCTTATTATCCTTACTTGTCTAAAACAGTCTTGTCTGGTTCATGTTTCACTTTAACTTAAGCTCATTTATTGCCTGATATTAGTTGTGTGTTCCACTGTGCGTCACGGGGGGGAAATCAGAACCTTAACGTTTCCACATCACCGAACAAGTGTTTATAGTAACATATGGATTTAACAGTTTGTGTGCGCGCATATAAATGTTTACATTAACGCAAACTCAAAGAATCCTCTCCCTGTTCTCATTTTAGGAATTAGTTTTCAAAATCTGCGCTGTCAGAAAATGCATGCATGACGTTATTCAGTTTCAGTCCCCTTCTGTACTGTGTAATGTGACAGGACGAGGTGCTGACAGGCCCGTCCCGATACACAGCGAGCAGACGCCCACGGGCCTGACCTCTCTTTTTCTCTCACAGGCAAGGCTAAGGGAGAACACAGCACAATAAGGCCTCAGAGCTGCCGTCTGAAAGATTCCGCGACTAGAGTTAAACCTAAATCCTGAAGTACATTCAGGAAGGAAAAGGGAGAGACAAAAAGAGTGAGCTCTCACCTGGAGCCTCTGAGAACATATAAAAAATTTAGAAGACTTGGATTTGCATACAGCAGCTCCTTACACCTCTGTATAATGACCTAATCATGGTCAGGCCGAGTTTTATACAGCTGGTTTTACAGATGAAACCATCACAGGAAAGAGAAGTTTGTGTGATGTTGAATTGTCTCATCACGGTTAGGATCGCCACGGAACGCTTTATATACACAAAGAGTCGTAGGATTTACCTAAAGAGTGTAAAGTTTAACATTACGCATGACGAGTCAACACTCGCAGGTTGGTTTGTTTAAGTTTGTGAAAAATGTGTTTTAGCTGTTAAAAAAATACAAAAATAAAAAGATTAGCAATGAAATGTATCAAAAACTGAATCAATGCTGTTCGAGCTGAAAGCCTGGAGGCGGGATCAAGAACAAATTTAGAATCTTAAATGCAATTTTATGAACAGAAAAACAGCGACGTGAGCAAAAATAATAATAAAACTAATAAAACACTCAGTGTGGTGATCACGGGATTTCTGTGCCATTGGTATGAAAGTGGCAGATTTGGGTCATATGTGACCCAACTTATTAAAAAAAAAAAGATAGATAGATAGATATAAAATAATTGACAGAGAGGAACAGACAGGTGATTCGTGGCCGCTCAGGTGTGACCTTGGTCTCTACACTAACCCAAACTGCAGCGATTTTACAAGAATATAAAACAGCGCGCGGGCCGCGTCTTAATCCGCGCGCGCTCACATTGCATCTCGGTGTTAATCTCGCGCACTACCTGCCGTTTCCATGGTGACCCGCGCGCCTGGATCCGCACTTTACTCCGATCCTGTATAGGGCTGTAGCGCGCGGATTGGGACGGAGCCCGTCTTATTTTTTTTCCCCCATTTTCCCCCATGAGAGACTCCGGGCAGCGGCAAAAGGCCGAAATACGCCGAATGCAAATGTGCATTAAATAACATGTCCCCGTATTATTATGTACCATGTAAATAAGGTTACTAAACATGACCTATTATTCCAAAAAAAATAATAATAATAATAATAATGACCTAAATCTGGGTTATTTTCCCGCGGATTCCTTTTTTTTTTACCCACAAAAAACATTAGCTAGCTTGGCTAAGTTAGCTTAACCAGATCTGTTGTTTAAAATTTATATTTACTAATAAATTGCACATACATGGTTAAAGTGTCACTTGGATGTTTCTAATGTCTGTTAGTTAGCTCAGCCCCGCGCCCGGAGCGCTAGTTAGCTAGCTGGCTTTGTGGGTGTAGTTAGCATCGCGCTAACCAGCTAACCCCAGGTAGCATAGTTAGTTAGCAGGCTAACACCCCCGCTATGCTAAGTGCACAGAAAGAAAAAAATCTACACCGCGACAGAAAATGTCGCCTAAATAATAACAATAATACCAGGCTTACCAACACTAAACCTGATGTAAATGTATTTCTGTATTATATTTATTTATATAGTTGAGGTAACTCTGGTCAGCTAACCTGGCTAAGCGGCGCTAACTAGCTAGTTAGCTATAGCTTTGAATCAACACAAAGATCCGCGGCGGTGTGAGAGAGAGAGAGCCGTTATCTTTCTATTGTTTTAAATAAAATAATAAACTAAACCCAGACTCACCGGAACCGACCTGCTGCGTGCTATTGTGCGCGCGCGCTCACTCCCTCGCCATATTTTTCCCTCTCCCGCCTCAGAACAAGCGCTCGCGCGACGCTACCGTATCTCTCCCCTCAACTCGACACACTTCCTGCAGGCTTCAATGGATTCTCAAGCGCCTTGCTTCGTTTATTTTTAACGTACCCGTATCCGTGTACATCCTGCCCTTCCGCGCTTATGACGTTTCTGTCATGCTGTTCAGGGATTGGTTCGAGTTGCGTGCTAGCGCTCGACGCGCAAATCAGAGCGCGGCTTTCGGTTCGTGACGTGGCACGCGCCGGGAGGCGGGATTTTGCACAGAGTACGGGTGAGGAAAAACAAAACTGAGAGGCGGATGGATGGATGGATGGAGGCGAGCTGCGGACTCGCTGCACCGCGTCACTCTGTAAACACTCCATCCGACCTCCGTGAAACTGCCCCTATTTACTCTGTCCAGATATTTAAAGCTTGTGTGTAACTCAGAGCTCAGTTTTTGTTGCGAAGCGAGTTAATGAAGCTGTAGAGCCTGAAGGCCAGCAGCATCACTGAGCAGTCCTCCATCATGGAGCTCATTCTCACACTCATCTCAACTCATCCCACTTGAATACTCTCTCCTGTCTTACCCCTGCTTTAATAAACCAAATTAGGTGTTTAATTATTTCCAAAGTTCCACTGGAATTAAGCTGGAGCTCAGTGAGGAGCTGTAAAGATCCCAGTTCTTCAGAGAACATCATAAACGTCATTTATCACTTACACAGGTGATTGTAAAGTTATATTATTATTATTATTATTATTACTACTACTACTACTACTACCTAGTTGATTGGTTGATCTAGACAAAGTATTGCCACCACTCATCAATTAAATCTCTCATGTTATAGCAGCTGTAAACACTGTGTACTACTCCAGTCTTCCTTTATTTTCTTTCTTAAAGTTGCTAAGAGAAAAAGCAATCACAGCTTGTTATGCATGTTACTGAGAAGTCTAATCTAAGCCCTGGCACTGGAGACGCCTTACACTGATGTCACACATACATCTCCGTACAAACATCTCTTCGCATCCGTTGGTAGGTTAATCTGTACACACCCTTTATTTTGCATGTGCATGGATCCAGCTACAGAGCATCGAGTTCTGCATTGTCCCCGCATAGTCATTTGACTTTTAAACCGTTAACATACAGTACACACTGCATATGTGTGTCTAGTGTGTGTGTGTGTGTGTGTGTGTGTTCAGAGTTTGCATGTTATCCTGCATGTCTCTCACACACACACACACACACACACACATATATA
>JAOTQY010000026.1:15525905-15537244 GCA_026413445.1 Dolichallabes microphthalmus | reverse complement strand
TTATATCGCAAGAAATATCGTTATCGCAATATTCAACAACCATATCGCATATTTTCCTAATATCGTGCAGCCCTACTTTCATCCATCTGTACAGGAACGCGAACTACTAAGATTAGTCTGATTAGAGTCACGGAGAGTCAAGCCGGCTGCGTGTTAGTGTTATTACGCGGCGGCGGCGGCGGTACTAAAGGCGTGTGTTGTGGTGTCCCAGGGCGATTTCCGAGCAGAAGGTGAGGATGAAGAGGTTGGGGACGGATTTGACGAGCGCGCAGAAGGATCTGAAGGTGAAACACAAGGCGTACGAGAACGCCGTGAGCATCCTGAGCCGCCGCCTGCAGGAGGCGCTGACGGAGAAGGAGGCGACGGAGGCGGAGCTAGTGAAGCTCCGGGCGCAGGTGGACGAGGGCGGGAACAACCAGGCGCTGCAGGTAAGCACGCTGACGAAGACACAATCAGACACGATGTCCCCGATGCCGGTCGATGAGCTGGGCGTGTCTCGATCCGCAGGCCAAGGTGGAGTCGCTGCAGGCGGAGCTGAACGCCGTGCTCCAGAGTAAAGCCCTGCTGGAGAAGGAGCTGCAGGAGGTGATCAGTCTGACCAGCGGCGAGCTCGAGGAGTACCAGGAGAAGGTGCTGGAGCTGGAGGACGAGGTCAGCGGAGCCGCACGAGCTTCACCACGGGTCGGTTCTCACCAGAGCGTGTGTCCTTAACACCCTGCGTTTTCTCCTCACACAGCTGCAGGAGGCGCGCGGCTTCAAGAAGAGGATCCGGCGCCTGGAGGACGCTAACAAGAAGCTAGCGCTGGAGCTCGAGCACGAGAAGGGCAAGCTGACCGGACTCGGGCAGTCCCACAACGCACTGCGGGAGCACGCCAACGTCCTGGAGGCTGCGCTGGCCAAGAGGGAGGCTGACCTGGTCCAACTCAACCTGCAGGTCTGATAGAAACCTCTCTCGCCTACACTTCCCGTAGTTTAAACCCTGAAGCAGACCGTCAAGTCTAAAACCCCTGTCTGATCCGTGGTTGAAGGTCCAGGCCGTGCTGAAGAGGAAGGAGGAGGAGGACCAGCAGATGAGGAACCTGGTCCAGACCCTGCAGGCCTCGCTCGAAAAGGAGAAGATGAAAGTGAAGGAGTTGACCGAGCAGGTGGGCGTCTGATCTCAGTCTATTTTCTCCACATAACACCTGGAGCATCTCCAAGGCTTCATAGTGTCTGATCTCACAGAAATGTACTACTTTTAGTATCGGAGCTTTTATTCGATTCACACTTTCTAATGTCTGATCTCACATGATTGACAGTTTCACTACAGCCTGTTTCTGTTCGTGTCTTCACTGAGCTTTCATTTAGCTCACGCTTCAGTAACACCAGGAGTGTATTAGTATATTAGAGTGTATTAGACCCTGTGTTCATAACCCTTTGATCGCGAAGTCTTCACAGAGTGTCTGATCTCATGCAGGATTCATTAGAACTTATTTAACTTTTAAAAAGTGTTGAATTTGTGTCTTGTAGGCGTAGTGTTGCTGTTCTGTTTTTTTGTGTGTCAAATTTATGTGTGTGTGTGTGTGTGTGTGTGTGTGTGTGTGTAAGGTGGCCGAGGCCCGTCTGGACGCGGCCCATAACCGCAGGCATTATCGAGCGGCCGTGCTGGAGCTCAGCGAGATCAGGAAGGAGCTCCAGACCAAAGAGGAGCTGCTGAGGACACTGCAGGAGGAGGCCAGGAGACTCGAGTACGTCCTCACACACACACACACACACCCAGACAGAGTGCAGTAAGATCAGACCCAGACAATCACTGTATCAGTGTGTGTGTAGGTAGGGGTGTGGTTAGGGTGTGTGTGTAAATTCTCTCCCTGCTGAAACCTGAAAGTCACATGACTGAAGAAAAATCTCATTTAAGTACTCGTTTACATATTAGTTTGCATTTATCAGTGTGTGTGTGTGTGTACAGGGTGTTGGCACGGCCTGTGCGTGTGTTTTTACATGTGTCCGATGTGTGTGTGTGTGTGTGTGTGTGTGTGTGTGTGTGTGTCCTCAGAGCTCAGGACGCTCAGCGCTCCCAGGACGTGTCTCGGTTCGAGGCCGAGCTGGCCACCGCACACACACAGCTGCAGATCTTACAGAAACAGCTGGACGATGAACTCAACAAGCAGCCGCTCACTAACCAGGAGGTGTGTATACACACACACACACACACACACACACACACAGACAGATCAGTGACTGTACAACAGGTTTAATCAGAGTGGTTGGAAAAACTGATTCATTTTATGGAAATATATTTGTGTGTGTGTGTGTGTGTGCAGGTGGAGGATCTGAAGTGGGAGGTGGAGCAGAAGCAGCAGGAGCTTGACTCACAGCGCCACCAGGTGGAACTCTCAGAGAAGTGCAACCAGAAAGAGCTGGACACGGTGCAGGACACACTGCAGGTCTCTCTCACACACACACACACACACACACACATGGTTTCTACTGTTCAGTAACAGAATTTCAGGATGTCGCTCGTTTCTCAGTGCCTGTCTCACTGTGTGTGTGTGCGTGTGTGTGTTCAGAGGGTGCGTGTGGAGCTGGAGATGGTGCAGGAGGAGCTGAGCGGCAGCAGGAAGGATAAGTTTGTGCTGCAGGCGAAGGTGGTGGAGCTGAGGAACAGCATGAAGAGCCTGCTGCAGCAGAACACACAGCTCAAACAGGAGCTCAAACACACACGCACACGCAAGGTCAGGACACGCGCCACACACACACACACACAGACGCGCGTCTGTGGGTGAGAGAGTATTGTGTGCTGCTTTTATAGTGAGTGCCAAAACTTTTGGATCACCCCCTGTGTCCCCCCCCTCTGTGCTGCAGCAGCGGATGGAGGTGAAGTGTGACTCCGCCCCCCCGACCCCGGTGAAGATCCCGGACTGCCCGGTTCCTGCCTCGCTATTGGACGAGCTGCTGAAGCCGGCCGCGTCCGTCAACAAGGAGCCGCTCAACAACCTGCACAACTGCTTACGGCAGCTCAAGTGCGTCTATACACACACACACACACACACACACACACACACACACACACTCTCACACTTATCACTTTTGATGAGATCTATCACCCTCTCGCGTCTCCAGGGAGGAGATGGACAGTCTCCAGAAGCAGATGGAGGAGCACACGGTTACCGTGGCGACCTGGGTCACGGCGGAGGAGGAGCTTCAGAGACTCGGTATCCACGACAACGGGAGCTCGCCCAGTAAGGAAGAGGAAACGCAGCCCGAAAAGATGACCTCGTCCTCGTAAACACATCGGCGAGGGGGGACACGTTTTATCCGAGAGCGCACGTTTTCCGGACACTGTCTTTTTGTTGTTTTTTTCCCGCCCATATTGGTTGGACCTAATGCTTTATTTGTTTGTCTTTTGCGTTGTGCTTTTATTTCATTTTTTTATTTATCCGGTGGAATGTCGGAGGACTGTTGCTAGAATTCACCAAAAATCATGTGACAAATTATATATAAATATCTATAAATATAAAACGACGTGTTTTGACACGTCAGAATCAGTGTTCCCGTAGTGAGTAGGCTGCCTACGTAGGGCACAGGGAGTCTCGCCGCGTTTAGGACGGACGTTCGGCTCGGGCATGAGGGTAATAATATCATAAACCGCAATAAGGCGATAGAAAGGAGTTGATTCAGAATCAAAGTCAATTCGACTCTTTTGAATCGTTTGCTTGTGTAGTGGATCGGTTTCACATAGTTACGTGTTTAATTTAATTAAGAACCAAAACGTAACGTTAGAGGTGAGTGTAGGGCTGAGAACGTCCTCGTTATAAATATCTAAACACACAATTACCTGTTAAGTGCGTCTGGGAATCATATAAGTGACTCATGAGTCGATTCTGAGTTGATTCACTAGAGTTTACCAAGACCAACTGGTGTAATCTCGTCCCTCACTCGCTGGACACCGCGCATTGGCCAGTAAGACAAAGTGCGGAGGGGGACACACTGACCTACAATTCACACACACACACACACACACACACACACACACAGGTGTGAATATATCCATTGTATATACATGTGTATAATACGTACGCACACGGTTATTTCGTCAGCTCCGTTCTCTGCTGATCGCCCTGATCCTGAACGAGAAGCTTTTATTAGTGGCAATACTGTAACGTGTGTGTGTGTGTATAAAGTGTTTATCAGAGCCTCGGCATGTTAAAGGGCTGCGAATTGCTCAAAAAAGAAAAAAAAATGCACCTTTTCCACAAAATCTCCATGTTTCCATGACGACTGGAGTTCCGCGTTTGTAAAACACTAACAGGATTCAGTTTTTTTTCTCAGACGCCCATATTTGGTCGTGTTCCTGTGCGTGTGTGCGGTGTAGATGTGGATCAGGAATTAAAGGGCTGTTTATTCTTGCTGAGAACAGCGCGGAAACTTCCCTCGTGTTTTAAGCCCCACCCTCAGGGAACGTCACTCCGGCGATGCTCTCATCACAACACTGTGCTGAAGTTACAGGGTCGCGCATCATCATAAACGCTTAAACCAACTCCGTGTAGATGGGTACGATCCTCTCCTCCTCCTCCTCTCGTTCCTTCCTGTCACATGATCAGTTCCGCAGAGTGTTGTGGTATTCAAGCTCCTGTGGAAACTCTGGTCAGTTTATTACTGTTATTGTTAATATTATTTTAATTTTTTTTTAATCTGTTACTCTCATATCTCGAGACGTGATTGTGAGCTGAGTGACTGACCGCCAAACCCGCGTGCTCTGACCCCGCGTACACGCTTAACCAGGTCTCCCCGCTGTGGAGCGTGATGTAATTTATATAAAATCTCTGTGTGTTTTTGTGTATATAATAAGAGACGTCTGGACAGACACTGATATTGCACAACTGACGCTTGGCGGGGGGAGATGTAAAATATTATAGTTGGTGTTTTTCTGTCTGTGCGAACCTGACGAGTGTGTGTGTGTGCGTGTGTGTGAGAGACCCAGGTGCTTTAGGCATCTAACGCAGGCTGACTGGGACACAGGACTGAATCACAATAAAAAGAGATATATCGTGGTGTGTGTGTGTGTGTGTGTGTGTAAGATCACTGATATGTTAATGTTTCTTGTAACAATTAAGAAAGGAGTCTCCAGTTTCAGACTCTTCATACCCACACAGAATGTTCTATTCTGTTTCCACCGCGCAGGATCTCAGCACATGTCTAGTTTAAATCTTGAATTCTACAGAGTGTAAATTATTATTAATTAATAATATTAAGCTTTTAAAAAAACCTACCTTCTGGTCTTCTCAATTCTGCACGTTTTAATCGGTCTTTTGTCATTGTTTAGTTTTAATGAACCTCCTCAGGAGTGTTACAGCAGGAAGCCGCGTCATCAGAGGTGTTACGGAATGCACGTCTCACCCCGGACGCTGAGGAACGCTTCACTCTTCTGTTGCAAAGAAAAAGAAAGTCCTGTTTGAAGGAACCAATTGTTTTCTGTTTAATCCGTACTGTTACTGTTTATATGGACCTGACTATACTGTGTACATGTGTGTAAGTGTGTAAATGATGGTGTGTGTGTGTGGGGCGTATTGCATTGCACCTTTTTCTTTTGGTTGAATTTTTTTAAATCAAACTCATGGCTGAGATTAAATCCTGGAGTGAATGCAGCTGAGAAAAACAAATGCAGCAATTGGAGTTTGTCTTACATTCATCTGTTTGTTTGTTTGTTTATTTGTTATCACCCAAATAATAAAAATAATCTATATACTTCTCCAGAATAGAACAAAGCATACGACAGTGATGATGATGAGTGAGAGAACCTCAGGCTTGAATTAGCTAATAGAGAATACTTCCACATGTTGTGGTCTCATTTTCTTCTAACATCAGAAACACACAGCTTGAAAGTCTTAAGGTTAAATAAAGTGGGATGTTTGCGCTCAATGACAATTGTTCCAGACAGATCAGAGGATCCGAGTAAAAAGACAGATTATTTCACTTATGAATTAACTGTTATTTTGCTTCACAAGTTTTTTTCCAAGTTTCTACTTGGAAAATTCCAGAACTTGTGTCATGGCGTTAGAAACTTCTGATAGGCCAGTGGACATCATTTGAGTCAGTTGGACATGTAACTGTGGATGCATCTTAAAGCCTACCTTTAATCTCAATTCATCTTTGTTTGACATCATGAGAAAATCAAGAGAAGTCAAATTGATGCCCGACCTCCACAGGTCTGATTTATCCTTCCAAATGCCTAAAGGTCCTACGTTCATCTGTACAAACAATACCACACACACACACATGATACTGCTCAGGAAGGATTCATGTACTGCTGGTGCAAGTCAAGTACAAACCAACCCCAAGAACAACAGCAAAGGATGTTGTGAAGACGCTGGAGTTAACCATGTACGATAGTATCTATGTATATCCACAATAAAACGAGAACGATATCAGTGTAATCTGACAGGCTGCTCAGCAAGGAAGACGCTCCAAAACTACCATAAAAAAGCAAGACTACAGTCTGCAGCTGTGGATGTGACAAAAATTGGCATCATCATCATCATTTCTGGAGGGACCGAGGGCCTGCAGGTAGAAGAACTCCATCACACCCGTGAAGGCATCATGTTGCGAGGAGGGGTTTTACTCCAGGGGGTAATCATGAGGAAGGAAGACTATGTAGATATTTTGAATGTACATGATGAGCTCCACTTAGGAAGACACCATTTAACCACCTGAAAGAGGACAGAAACATCCTGGATCTGGAATTTTCATAAAGAACAATAAAGTACCTATCCATCTGTCTACTGTAAAGGACACTGGGTGTGGTTAAGACATGTGAGACAGCAGTGACATGCCGTCAGGGAGGTGAGGGTCAGGTTTGGTCTTTGTAGGACAGGAATGAGGGATTTCAGTTTGATTACACCTTAATGATCCCAACCAATCTGGATTCAAAGATGCACATTCCACAGAGACTGCCCTTCCGTCAGTCACTGAGAAGCTCCATGCAGCTAGATCTGCATCATTATCTTTGGACTGTGGGAGGAAACCGGAGGACCCGGAGGAAACCCACCAAACACAGGGAGAACACGGAAACTCCATACACACAGACCCCGAGGAGGGAACTGAACCCAGGACCTGAAGGTGCAAGGTGACAGAACTATGCACTACACCACTGTGCTGCACAATCCTGAGCCCTATGTATGTTTTATTATAAACGGAACAGGATGAAATGCTCTGTAATTAACTGTCGCAAGCCGTATGACGTCTTTGGTGTCATGGCGAGACGCAGCCTGGGGTGGCGCTGTTGGAACACGAACACCAAAGACTAGCGAAGAAGAGCCTTCCGGAAGTGTGTGTGTGTGTGTGCGCGCGCGCGAGTCTTCTCAGCGTGCTTCCCTGACAGTTTAAACCGGCCGGATTATTATTTTCACCCGCTTGTCAGGATTTTCGCGCGTTATTCGGATGCTGTTTCGGGTTTGTGGATGCAGCGTGAGGAAACTCTGTGGATTTTAGTGCAGTATTGTGTACATGCCGCTGCTAAATGTGGTGTCCAAGGTAACGGCTGTGGATTAATGTGAGCTCGCGAACACATCGAGAGGAGGACTACTTCCGGAGTAAAGGTGAGAGCGCTTGGGTTTGGTCATGTTAAACGTTACAGCTCGTGGTAAAGATGTGATAAATCTGAGGGGGGGAATAGGATAAACCCGCCGCTCGGGCCGGCCGCGCATGCGCGCGACCGCTGAGGGTGACGGCAGTGCGCATGCGCGGATGGTGGTTGTAAACAGTGCGCGACACGGCTCGTCCTGGTCTCGCTCCCTGCGCGCGCCCTCGGTATCACCGCCGCGGCTTCGGGTCACAGAGAGGAGGGGGGTCAAAGGTCATGGAGTACACGGGGAGGGGGAGGGGGTGTTAGGGTTAAAGTGTAGAGGGGTGAGTACCACTCACACACACACACACACACGGGGCGGTCAGGGACATTCCACTGGGTGTGACACACACACACACACACCTGCAGCAGCAAGTGTACCTGTACACACACACACACACACACACACACACCTGCAGCAGCAAGTGTACCTGTACACACACACACACACACACACACACACACCTGCAGCAGCAAGTGTACCTGTACACACACACACACACACACACCTCTGAGCTTACAGGAGAGTTTGTGTGTATACAGGAGTGTGTGTGTGTTTGTGTGTGTGTACATGTTCTGCTGATCACAAGGTTAGGCAAACACACACACACACACACCGCCTTGACTGAAACTCATGAACATATAAAATCTGTGTAAGGTGCAGCCCTGGGTCTTGTTTTGTGTGTGTGTGTGTGTGTGTGTGAACTGATTGTGTTTTCCTCCTCAGCAGTATGGAGGCGGCTCTGACCCGGCTCAGGTCCCTGAGTGCTGACGAGCTGAGGGAGGAGTTCCTGAAGGCCAACCTGAAGTGCGGCCCCATCACCGCCACCACACGCGCCGTGTTCGAGCGCAAACTCGCCCGCGTGCTCGTCGAGAGCGACGGACTCTCCGAGTCGGGAGACCCGGGCGCGACCCCGAACGCCTGCTCGGCCGAAGAGGGCGACGTCGGGTACCATCTCGGCCTCAACCCTCCGGAGGAGGAGCCGCTGAGCGAGAAGACCGTCACGCCGTCACGACACGAAGTCCAGACACCGAACAAAACGCCTCAGGTCACGCCCACCTACTATTACGGGGTGTGTCCGCTCTGGGAGGACGTGCTGGCCAGGAATGGTGAGCTTTAACCAGGACCGTGTGGTCACAGTGATAACGTGTCTGTGGACCTGCAGGCGGGGCTTTAAACTATTCACGCGTCATCAGGCAGCGAACAAAGAAAATCTGAAGAAAAAAAAAACACTATCAGATCAGAATGTTTATGAAATGATGATACGTAAAGTACATATCGAATCAGCACAGAGGTATCGCAGTGACATCATATCAGGTGATCACTGGTGATGTTTGTTTCTTCCTGCAGAGAGGGTCCACGTGTACACGGATAAGAAGGAGGCGCTGCAGGCGGTGAAGATGATGAAGGGCGCTCGCTTCAAGGCCTTCGCCACCCGAGAGGACGCGGAGAAGTTCGCCAAAGGCCTCTGCGATTACTTCCCCTCGCCGAGCAAGTGCGCCCCCTGCGTGTCCCCGGTGAAGACCGCCCTCTTCTTCGGCAAAGGTCAGACGCACTTCCAACTCCTTCACGACGTCCAGTACCAGCCTCGCATCACCCCCTGCCTCTGTGTCTCTGTGACTCAGTGTTGTGTGTCTTAACGAGATACCTCTCTTTGTCTCCGTCTGTCCTTTAGACGGCGCGTCTCTGGCGGAGACGGACGGGACGAACCGCGAGAAGGCGAACAGCTTCAAGAGCCCGCGTCCTCAGGACCTGACGGCGAGACTGCGGGTGTGTGTGGAGCGAGGGGACGAGGCCGCCTTCACCGACCTGGTGTGGAGCAACCCGCGCTACCTCATCGGCTCCGGGGACAACCCCACCGTGCTGCAGGTCCGAGCGTCCCCCCCTCATCCACACACACACACACACTCCTCACTGTGTCACCCGTGTTAGTGTGTCCGGTGGTTTTATAAAGCACTGCCGCCCGAGAGCACCTCCGTGTGGTGTTCATGGGGGTGCTGTGGGACGTGTGCCGGTGGTGCGGAGACAGTCCAGCTTGTCCCCAGGCTGGCGGACGTCCTGAACTATATTTAGAAGGCTGACGCGGCGAGTTTGCTCGCTGTAAGACCAGCTGAGCCTCTGCTCAAGGTGACGCGTTACAGAACGTTGGCGGACTCTGTTCGTCCTCTGTGTGATTCTGGTTGATTGGGAACACTGGGGTCGGGGGTGACGCCCCAACTGCAGGAGCACGTTCACCATGTGGAGGGTGTTTAGGGCTGCGTTTTTTTTATCTGGTTTTGTGTGTGTGTCATAGGAGGGCTGCAGGTATAACGTAATGCACGTGGCGGCGAAGGAGAACCAGGCGGGCATGGCTCAGCTGCTCCTCGACACGCTGGAGAACCCGGACTTCATGCGCCTGATGTATCCCGACGACGTGGAGAGCATGCTGCACCAGCGCATCTGCTACATCGTGGACCTGTACCTCAACACGCCCGATAAAGCCGTGAGTCATGAGCCGGAACGCCGGCGCCGTAGCTCTGAGACGTGTGTTTGTCGTCTAACACCTGGTGTGTGTGTGTGTGTGTGTTTAGTGCTTCGAGACTCCGCTGCACTTTGCGTGTAAGTTCGGCTGCGCCGCTGTGGTGAACGTCCTCTGCTCTCATCCTCACATCGACAAACGCAGAAAGAACAAATACGAGCAGAAACCCTGCGAGGTGAGCTTTACCCACAATGCTCTGCTGCTCAAAATCGCAGCGGTGTGTGAAATCTGATAACGTTAGCCTGAGCGTGTGTGTGTGTGTGTTCTGAGCTAATTTCCGCCGTCCTGCTCTAATTCCAGATTATCTGTGAGCGAATGAAGGAAAAAAACAAAGTCCCGGAGATCAGACAGAAGATCACGGAGTATCTCGAAGGTAATGAAGACATCCTGACTTTATCACACTGATAATTACGACTGACGTGATCATCGTGATGTCCCTGAGCCTTGTTTCTGATTGGCCGCACAGACCGGTGTTACGTGCCCCTCCTCCGAGCCGCCGATAACTCCGCCCAGCCGGTCATCGGCGCCCCCTGGTCGCCCGAGCCCCTGGAGAACCGCTTGCCCAGATTACCCAGGAGCCCCCGAGAGCCTGTGATGGCGGTGAGGGCCTTCGCTGGTCCACTGAGCCCCTCTAAGGTGAATCTAATCAACGACCCGGCTGTCCGTCCGTCTTTCTCTTTAGTTCAGGAGCCTCACACAGATCTTATACAGATCCTACAGCGCTGTGTAATGTGTGTGTGTGTGTGTTTGTCAGGCGGATGAGTTCAGGCGTGTGTGGAAGACGCCCCCTAGAGAGAGAGCGGAGCATTTCCACCACATCCTCAAGTCAGACCCTGAGCGTGGAGCGGAGCGAGTCGGCAGGTCGGTGCACAGAGGATTCACTCTTTCAGAATTTCACACACACACACACACTGTTTTGTGGGGCTCATAAATAATGGAACAAATGGCTGACATTTAACTGAAAAAACAGAGTGGAGACAGTTTCATGGTGTAAGTGTGTGTGGGCTGCCGGTGGAACCAGGTGTTTGTTGATGACCCGACTGCTGATAAAAGTATCAGGATTCTCAGAGTTCTGAGGTGTACGGGGCTCTCGAGACTCTCGGTAAGTCGTACTGCAGACGGAGTGTGCAGTACTCATTATCGCAAAGCAGCTTTACACAATCAAAAGAATTATTTAAGTTTGTATGGAATGTGAATGTGTATGAATCAGAATGATC
>JAOTQY010000026.1:15418653-15426541 GCA_026413445.1 Dolichallabes microphthalmus | reverse complement strand
TGTGGTGGAACGGGAGCTTCATGCCCTGGATGTGCATCCCACAAATCTCCATCAACTGCAAGATGCTATCCTATCAATATGGGCCACCATTTCTAAAGAATGCTTTCAGCACCTTGTGGAATCAATGCCACGTAGAATGAAGGCAGTTCTGAAGGCGAAAAGGGGTCAAACACCGTATTAGTATGGTGTTCCTAATAATCCTTTAGGTGAGTGTGTAGATTCATTCCATCTAAAGTGAAAAAATTTTAAGTTGTTTTAATTTTGATGATTACGGCTTAAAAAAAGTCTGTTATCTCAAAATGTTTCAAAAATGATTTACAATACAGAAATAGCTCAGTGGTTAAGGCGTCGGACTGCAGATCGGAAGGTCGCATGTTCAAACCCCACCACCACCACCTAGTTGCCAATGTATGGGGCCTTGAGCAAGCTTCTCAGATGTAAAATGAGATGAAAAAGCCAAGTCATCTTTTTTTATTTCATTTTTACACCTGAGGAGCTTGCTCAATTCTCACAGAATCCAAGTTGTTTGAAGTCCAGTGTATACATCAGGTGACTAAACTTTTTATCTTACCATCACCATGGTGGTGGTGGGGTTCCAACCTGCGACCTTCCGATCTACAGTCCAAGTGCATCGTTACGGCATGGCTTTAGAGGCTCTCCTGAGGTGGTACTGAAGACCAGGTTGCTTTGCTAGCAGTCTACAGCTCATCTGTATTGTTAGCTCAGGTGTTCCTCATCTTTCTCTTGACAGTAGCCCATAAGGTTCTCTATAGGGTTCAGGTCGTGTGAGTTGTCCGGCCAGTCAAGTACAGTAAATGTCACAGTCAGCAAACCAGTTAGCGGTAGTTTTGGACAATTGCTCAGGTGCTAAGTTCTGCTGTAAAAAGCAAATCAGCATCTCCTTCAAGCTGGTCAGCAGACATGAGCATGAAGTGCTCTGCAATCTCCTAGCAGACATCTGCGTTGACTTGTGTGATAAAACACAGTGGACCAACACCAGCAGATGATCTGGCTTCCCAAATCATCACCGACTGTGGAAACTTCACCCTGGACTTCAAACAACTTGGATTCTGGGAGCTTGATTTCCAAATAAAATGCAGGAAAAGATCTCTTTGGACCAACTGAGCAATGGTCCAAGTTTTTCTCCCTAGTCCAGTTAAGCTGCTTCTGTCGCTGCCTCTGGTTCAGCTGTTCCTCGACAGTAGGAATACACGACAGTTGTAGCCCAGTTTCTGAAAGATGTGGCGGCTCTTAAAGCACCGTCTCCAGCCTCGCTCCACTCTTTGTGAAGCTCTCTCAAGGTTCTGCTCTGGTTGATGATGGTCTTAAGGCTGTGGCCATCCCTGCTGCTGCTCGTATACTTTTCCCACCACACCGTTCTCTCCCCTTTTAAAGATTATTCTTCGTTACAGCACCGTGTGTGTGTTGATGATGACCTTCTGGACACCGAGTCGAGTCAGCAGTGTGTGTAGTTCTCGAGTGTGTGATGTTGGCACGGTGTTCAGAGAACTCCTGCTTGTCTTTCCCGGGTATCAAGTCCATATTGATGATGTGCTTCCTCAGTGTTTTCCCCCAGTGCGAGGTGGGAAATTCCCAGTAATCCCAGCAGTGTTCGCCCTCAGGCATTAGTCACTGCACAGGTCAACACCCTGCCGTCTCTGTGTGACAAAACTACACTAGCAGAAGTGCAGGAATGGAACGTGGTCTCCACACACATGGTGTGCGAGTGTGTGTTACTCAATCCAGTGTGTGTGTGTTTGTCTCAGCTACGCTAAAGGAGATCTGGACCTGTCCTACATCACGTCCAGAATAGCAGGTGAGAGGTCATGCTATAACACACACACACACACACACACACACAAATGTAAGGGAATTAACTAGACTGAATGTAATGACATTGTGTGTGTGTGTGTGTGTCTGTGTGTGTAGTGATGTCGTTCCCAGCTGAAGGGGTGGAGTCAGCCATAAAGAACAACATCGAGGACGTGCGTCTGTACCTGGACTCTCGGCACGCGGGTCACTACGCCGTGTACAACCTGTCCAGGCGCTCGTACAGACCGGCCCGCTTCCACAACCGGGTCAGACACACACACACACACGTCTGAGGTGCACCTCTGTGGCTGCTTGCATATGTTTATGCATATATACATGTGTGTGTGTGTGTAGGTGTGGGACTGTGGCTGGCAGGTGCGGCGCGCTCCCACTCTCACCAGTCTGTACACTGTGTGTAAGGGCATGCACCAGTGGCTCAAACAGGACCAGAGGAACGTCTGCATCGTACACTGCTTGGTACACACACACACACACACACACACACACACACACACACAGAGCTCTTACTCGTCTTCCACAGTCATTATGTAGAAACATGGAGGTTTGTTTATGTGTGTGTGTGTGTGTGTGTGCGCGCAGGACGGGCGCGCGGCGTCGGCGGTAGCGGTGTGTTCGTTCCTGTGTTTCTGTCGCCTCTTCTCCACGGCCGAGGCAGCGGTGTACATGTTCAGCATGAAGCGCTGTCCACCCGGTATCACCCCCTCACACAAGAGGTGACACACACACACACACACACACACACACAGTGACTCGGCCCAGTAAGGTGACTGACGCCTTTATTAGGCCTTTTAAAGACTTAACCTCAACAGACGTGCAGAGAGGGGAAGAGCTGCGTGTGTGTGTGTGTGTGTGTGTGTGTGTGTGTGTGCGTGCGTGTGTGTGTGTTTCCTGCTCAGTGTTCTCTGGCCCTCAGGCTGAGTTCTGTGTAACTGTGTGGTTTTTCTCAGGCACTGAGCGCGAGTCTAGAGCGTCTGCAGAATTAGCTGCAGCTATTAATACTGCGTGCGTAAATATTGGCCCCCGGGTAGCTGTCGAAGCCATCGGTCCTGGCGTCACACGTTCTCACGAGAAGGGTGCAGATGACCTCACATGACCTCGCGATGAACAACACCAGTTCCTGGAAGATGGTCTTGAAGTGTGTTCGAGAGTGTGAACGTGGTTAAACACACTGCATCATGCAGCTCAAGAGCAGTGGAACTCGGTGGTGGTGGTGGTGGGTTCTACAGTTCTCCACAGTGAGGCGCTACATCCCTGACGGGGAAAGGGGACGGGTTTAATACGAGAGCCACTTTAAAATAAGAGTCCCTGAGCTCCGAGTGCGGAGGGGATTAAGGAGGAGGAGCTGTGGAGAGAGAGAACCTCACGTCGGGTCACTCGCACGGACCCGTAATAAGTAGATAATTAAGTATATAATGGTTTATTTATTAACTATGAATATTTAATAGTTGGTGTAGTACATTGTATTATTATTATTATTATTATGATTAGCTGAAAAGCCGCCCTGTGAGAGTGGAGTAGACCGTGCTCATGTTTTTTAATCAGCCTCTGGCGCCCTCTGCTGGTGCACTGCGTTACAGCATGCTGTTCATTTACACTTTTATATATTTAAACTTCTACTAACCTTTAGTGTAACATTTGTGTGTAATGATTATTCATTCCTTTTGAGTGATTATTGATTGATGATTACAGACATGTCTAGTATGTCGATTGATTGATTGATTGATTGGTTGCAGGTACATCGAGTACATGTGTGACATGATGGCGGACGAGCCCATCATCCCCCACAGTAAGCCCATCCTGCTGCGCTCCATCGTCATGACGCCCGTGCCGCTCTTCAACAAGCAGAGGAACGGCTGCCGGCCCTTCTGCGAGGTGTACGTAGGGGACGAGCGGGTCGCCACCACCTCGCAGGAATACGACCGGATGAGGTGAGTCACATGATCCAGACGCTGACGAGTTGATGTAGTCTGGAGATGATGATGATAATTCTTTCTCTCTCTGTGTGTGTGTGTGTGTGTGTGTGTGCAGGGACTTTAAGATCGAGGAGGGCAGAGCTGAGATTCCCCTCAACGTGTTGGTGCAGGGGGACGTGCTGGTGGTCATCTACCACGCCCGCGCCACACTCGGGGGTCGCCTGCAGGCCAAGGTGTTCATCATTAAGAATTAAGATTGGCTCGTTTGTCACGTGTACCTTACAGAACAAACGTCAGAGCACAGGCTCGGCCAGGACTCGGGTCATACAGCGCCCCCTGGAGGAGGTAGGGTGGAGGGTCTCCATCAAGGGCTCAACACTGGCAGGACTGGAGCTCGAACCCCCGAACACTCAAACTTTTAATGTTTAAAGATCCGAACCCGAGTTCTGTTCAGGGTCAGAGGTCGTGAACGATCAGTGATGAGTAAATGATGTTTATTAAACTTGTTTATTCACGGTGAAGGCGGTCTGAGACACAGGACCTTCACACCTAGTGGACAAAATGTCACTTTCAGATGTTTAAACCAGAGCAAATCTTAACTTTTAAGAAACTTGCATTAAAGTGTCGGGAAGATTCAACATGCATTCCAAGTTAGTGCAAAAGTAATGGCACTGTTTGCCTGCAAATTGTGAACCTAAACAGCTCCAGTTGTAATCATATGTTAATAAGTTTACAGGTGTGTTAGAAAGAAAAAAAACATAACCAAAATAGAAAAATCTGCATTTGCTGATTTTTATGGAACATGGAGAATTCCACCAGCTGATCCAGGAGGACTGAAACAGTGATGCTATGAAAAGTATGGACTCTACATCCGTCTCCAGCATCTACACGTGATGTACACTGACAGACGCTGAAAGACTCCCTAGAAAGCGGAAGTCTTTTACTCGACCCTTGACCTCAACAAAGACGTCAAACAGGGAAACGGGCGGGTTAAGTTAGGTTTAGCATGAAGATCTCCCGCCAGGGTCGCTGTAACGATCTGCAGATAGACTACAAGACTAAGGGTTTATTAATGATGATACCATGTTATCTCAGGGTAGTTAATTTATACTTTTACAGTCGATTACTGCATCGCTAATCTGAGGTCCCGTATTCTCTAACACCCCGTTCTAGAGTGGTGTGTGTGTGTGTAATATATTTCGGCATGTGTGTGTGTGTGTGTTTTGTATAGATGGCCTCCATGAAGATGTTCCAGATCCAGTTCCACACTGGTTTTGTTCCTCGAAACGCCACGACCGTCAAATTCGCCAAGTGAGTGAGGGACGGAGCTGATCTCGGATCAGAGACTCGTTTTCTCTCTCTCTCTCTCTCTCTCTCTCTCTCTGGAATTATTTGTATATTTAGACAAATGTATAAATCTTACAGGTACGATCTGGACGCATGTGACATCCAGGAGAAATACCCAGACCTGTTCCAAGTGAACCTGGATGTGGAGGTGGAGCCTCGCGATCGCCCCGCCCACAAGACCCCACCCTGGGACAACTTCTCCACTAAAGGCCTCAATCCCAAGATCCTGTTCTCCAGCCGAGACGAGCAGCAGGAGATCCTGGCCAAGTTTGGTGAGAAGCTCCACCTCCAGTGTGTCTTATTCTGGTTGCTGGTTGCTGGTGATACAGGGAACGTCGGTTCTCTGAAGTTATATGATCGGTCCTATATATCAGCGTGTTCGTTCTTCTCTCGCCGTTCCTGCAGGGAAGCCAGAACTTCCTCGGCAGCCGGGTTCTACAGCGTTCTATGACTCGGGCAGTGCAGAGCCGGATTGTTCTCCTGAAGAACCTCATGGAGACTCCCCCTCACCGCCCAGCACCAGCACAGACTCCAACGCTAACAACTTCTTCCAGACGCTCGACTGGGAGGGTAACGCTGCTCTCTCCTCACTCTTACAATGGGGTCTAAAGAGGGTGCCAATATTAATGCTCTAAAGCCCAGTACTTGCACAGCTTTGCTGTAATAATGCCAATGGGCTGTTTCACGTTCCACAGGCTTGATCACATGACCTCGTCGCTAGCCTTTCTTCTGCTTAGCTAAGCTAGCTTGCCTATATTCATCACTGCGCTGATGCTAACGTTCAGGTCGCTAGTCAGGTTATTAGGCTAATTATAATGTTGCTTCATTAAACTGTACGCTTAGTAAATGATCGTGATCGATTGAGTTTACGATTGTTCGTTAAGCCCCGCCCCCACTGAGAAACCTGTAAAGGAATGTGCGAGATGATTTAAAGTATTATGGGATGTACTTGAGATGTTCAGACGTTCCTGTAACACTCCTACTGGTTCTGTTGTCCAGACCTGGGCGGGTCGCATGTGGACGACCAGGACGACCCGAGTGGCGGCGAATCGGGCGAGGAGTCCGTCTCCTACTCCGCCCCTGTGGAGGGACCCCTGTCACGTGATGCCAGCGAGCCCCTGTTCGAGGCGGAGTTCGGCCCCGCCGACCCGCAGCCTGACACGGAGGACCTGCTGGGCCTGAACTCTGACCCCTGTCCTCCGCCCGCCGCCCCGGAAACAGGGATGAAGAGTTGCTCCAGTAACAGTGACCTGCTGAACGACCTGTTTTGCGCCGCCCCTGGCCCCGCCCATACACCAGACACGGAGGATCTGTTCTTCAGCACCGCGCCCAGCCAGCCTTCAGCTGCCCCCAGCACACCTGCCCCCTCCACTGCTGCTCCTCCTGCTGCTGCCCCCAAAGGTACGACACGGTACTGCACCTCAGCTCCTCATCCACATGGTTCCACCGAGAGGTTTTAGAACCTCCATGAGGTTCATGACATAATAATTTCCTTTGTGGAGATGTTCTCCTGTAGACCTCTAGATCCTCAGGTCTGAGGTGTTCAGAACTCTCACTTCTCTCTCTCTCTCTCTCTCTTTCTCCACAGTGAATGACATCTTCGACCCGTTTGGCGTGGGGTCAGGGGTCACAGGTGGATCAGACCTCTTAGGTGACCTGCTCGGGTCAGAGGGGAGTGGTTTCAAAGCTCCGCCTCCTGCCACCAACTCCAGCCTGTTCAACCTCAGTAAGACCTCACTTCTCTTAGCACCACTCTGTAGAGTCACATGACCTCACCCTAAAGCCTGATTGGCTGTCAAATTCTACAGCAGTGTGATTCTCCTGTCTAAGCTGATTTTTGTCGATTTGGTGTTGGGAGGTGTGTGTGTGTGTGTGTGTGTGTGTTGAACTAATCAGTGTGTTAATCAGATGTGATCTTAATGCTAATCGATTAGATAAGCTCACGGGGGATGTGCCCAGGATGACATCATCAGCGAGTCAGCCTGATTTATTGGGAGGCTGGGACAGCTGGACCACCGGAACCTCCAGAACCTCCGGATCCACTGCTAGCATGTCTGCTAATGCTAAAAAACCCGCCTTCACTGGTAACCAATCAGCTGATCAATCACACAATCAGTGCAGCTGCAGTTTCTACACTGGTGTATAGATGTGTGTGTGTATAGATACATATGTGTACTATATATATGTGTGTGTGTGTGTGTTAGCTCCAGGTGTGACCTCATCATTTTCCAAGACCAAGTCTCAGAGCTTTGACCCCTTTGCTGACCTCGGGAACCTGGGCTCCACTCTGCCAGGTCAGAATCTCTCTCTCTCTCACACACACACACACACACACACACACACACACACACACACTAAACCTACCAGATCATTTCTGACTGACCCGTGTGTGTGTGTTTCAGGCTCCTCCAGCAGCGGGTTCTCAGGTTCTGGTTTTAAATCAGCGCCCCCTGCTGGACCGTCAAAGAGTCAGTCGAGTCAGTCATGGCAGCAGCAGCAGCAGCAGCAGGCGGCGTCTCAGGCCGCTAATAAACCCTGGGCACCTCCAAGCTCCGCCCCCAAACCCAGCACCACCCAATCAGCAAAGCCCAACTACAACCTCGGCTTCAGTGTGATTGGAGGACGAGACGAGCGAGGTCACAGGGCACCTGGATTTGGTACACACACACACACACACACACACACACACACACACACACAGGAAAACCATGTCCGTAGACAAGAACGTTGTAATGTAACTCTGTGTGTGTGTGTGTGTGTGTGTGTGTGTGCAGGTCCGAGGCCCAAAGTGAAGG
>JAOTQY010000026.1:15411153-15413653 GCA_026413445.1 Dolichallabes microphthalmus | reverse complement strand
GCGACTTCGCGGGCTGGTCCCCAGCGGAAACCGCGGTCAGAGTAGCACTCTCGCTAGAAGGCAAAGCGCTGCGGGCTGGAAGACCTCTGGGACGATGAGCGGAAGGACTGGTCAAAGCTACTAGAGTCGCTCCACTTCCGGTTCGGTGCGGGTGACCGCGCTATCCGGAATTCGAGTCCGATAAGCAGGAAGAGCTAGCTCGTCGCGCATTTCCCTGAGGACTCCGACCGACGCGGCTCCACGAGCACATCAGGTTAGCAGCACCAGCTTACCTTACCGAGGCGCTACGCTACGGAGCGAGCTGAACTCATAATGGCGGAGCATGACGGCGAAAGAGCCGAGCGACCGCCCGCAGCTCGAGGGTGCTCGGTAGGTGAATCTAGCCGGGGACAGGGCTACTGTCACAGTTAGACAACGAACAAGATTCCGAGGTTTCACGGCGATGACGAGACACAGGACCTCAGGACTACCGTTGCAACGTTCTCAGGCCTGAGGGACAACTTACCCCAGCAGCCGTTAAACTAGCTCCGGGGGGCGTTAAGGGGATGCCGCCTCCCACAACCGTTCTTGTTCCCTCAACTAGTGGATTCAACTTCCGGTCGGGACGTTTAGGAAACCATGCAGGAATTTATGTGAACTGTTTTCTGGACGACGTCTTACTACGGGCGCTCGTGGACACCGAGCTCGTGGACACACTCTTTCGCTGTTGCGCTGTAGGTTACTGGGACAAAGTGAGCGCGTTTGCCGCCTGCCTGATCCAGCCTTCAAAATAGATACGGTGCAAGTAAAAATAGGTGAGCAAACTCATTCTCATGAGTTCTTTTGGGGAATATCGAGGAGGATTGCATTTTGGGGTTGGACATTTTAGAGAAATGGGTTGCCGTGTTAAATAATGGAACTCTGCGTGGTAACTTCGGGTTAGCCATGTTGCTAATACCCAAACCACAGCCGGACATGTTAGTAGCACACACCCGGGGGACGGAACTTCCGGTAGTCGCGGCATGTAAACACCCGGTAGCAGACCGAGCGGGAAAACTACACGCTAACGCCGGCGCTTTATCCCGACGGTCGGTACTGCGAACGAGTTGAAGAGCGCGTGTGCGGTTGCGACGTAGAACCCTCGACTTGGAACACTCTCCCCGTGCAGTCCTCAGCCTCTCCGGCGGTGATCAGCCGTTCGAGCCGGCGTGCAGCCGAATTACTGCGTCGCCTAGAGCGCCAACCGTAGTCGTTTCGCCTGTGCCACAACTCATTGCCGAGCAGGAGAAGGATCCGGTCCTACATAAGGTACTGGGTTGGGTTAAAGCGGGCCTGAGACCGGATTACACCGCAGTCGTTCATCTAGGGCGAGAGGTAAAAGCTCTTCACTCCCAGTTTACTCACCTAGCGTTGCACGAAGGGTTACTCTACTGCCGCTGGGAACGGCCGTGTAGCACGTGTGAATGCTTTCAGCTGCTGGTACCAAGGGCTTTGCGGACATGTGTACTGGATTTGGTGCATGGACATTCCGGTTCGGGACACTTCGGGGTGACTAAAACTCTGCGGCATTTGCGCACTCGTTTCTACTGGACGGGCTGTCCTACCGACAGTAAACTCTTTGTCCACCGATGCGACCGCTGCACGGCAAAGAAGGGCCCCACCCAGCGCTCATGGGCATCGCTGCAGGACTTTCGGGTGGGGGCACCTATGGAGCGTATGGGTGTGGGGCGGGGGCGAGACTTTGCTACTGGAGAGCAGGTATGGGTGTATTCCTCCAGAAGGAAGGGGGGGCTCTCAGCCAAGCTTGTGTCCCACTGGTTGGCCCCTGTACGGTAATTGCTCAGCTCTCCGATGTCATCTACCGGGTGCAGTCGGCTGGGCGGGGGCAAGTGGTTGTGCTCCACTGAGACCATCTCGCTCCTTACTAGCCGCACGCCGGCGAAACATCGAACCCTGCGGAGGCCGGACCGCCTCAGGACAATGTTTGCGCTCCTCCCTTCCCCCGCAGAAGGACTCCTGCGTTCACAACGCCAGCGCCGACCGCTTTCACGCCTCCGAGACTGAGAGTCATGGTGACCGGAGATGGTCACAGCTCGGGTGGGGGCAGTGTGGCGTGGGCGGGGCGGCGGCTGACGACCATCATGCCTTGGGGGTTTTTCTATGTGTTCACCCTGTTGGGGAAAGTTGTTTGGGTTAGTGGCTTTGGCCATGTTGTGTGGTGAGTGGTGTGTGTGCTAACCGTGCTCTATTTCATGCTTAAGGCTGAATGGCATGGTTTTCGAGTGAATGTGCTTCTCATGCTGTATTGTGACTGTGATTAATAAATTTCTCCCAGCCATTGCATTGGGCAGCAATTAAGCTCACTCGTCTCTCCAAGATCCTTTCCGTTTGAAATCTACTCTGGTTATTAATTTTATTTCTACGTTGAAATAAGTAAATGTCATTGTTTACAGAAGCTGGTAAGAGTGTGTGTTATGGTTAGATAATGAGAGAGTGAGGTTGTTTTACAAAAAACTTAATT
>JAOTQY010000026.1:15367187-15400477 GCA_026413445.1 Dolichallabes microphthalmus | reverse complement strand
TTTTATTTGTAGAAACAAATCTAAATAACATTTTTAATAAAAAAAAATAAATCATTGTGATTCTGTAAAATTATTTGCGTATTGAAGATGCTTTCAGGAATATAGAAAGAAAAACAATTATATACACATCAAATTCTGTATTTTCTTTAATAATAATAATAATAATAATAATTAATAATACATTTATGTAAACAATTTGGAAACATAAGTTTAGCTAACTTTTTCTGTTTAGATTTTCATTATTTGTGCTTCTATACATTTGTGTTTGCTTAAATTTACATTTAGCATTTTCTTCCATTTACTTTTTCTATCCAACATGATTTGCTTTGCCTTTACTTCGCCTCTAACTCTTTTGTTTCCTTGCATTTTTATTCCCTTGCATTCTTTCTCTGCGTCCCGTTCTTACCTGCAACACAAGACACCCAGGCGGCAGAGCTGAGGTAAGCATTGTGCCTGTCGATTCGGGGATGGGCATCGAGGACTGGGAGGCTGAATACAAACTCGACGACAAGCTCTTAGACGACTGTCTCGACGCGGAGCAGAAAGCATGGGATGATGACGACGAAACGACGGATGAAATTTATCGCATGGCCAGCGATCATGGTGACTCGGAGAGAAGCTGTTTGCAGTGTGAGATGACGTCTCCAGAGGCTAACGAATATGATGCAGCTGGAAACGCTATAAAGACGCCTGACATGGGAGGCGAAGAGGTTAGCTCGGCCTGGAAAGGAGCAGCAAACTTCAAAGACGGAAGCTCTTCTCCAGAGATCTCCATCATTCCTTTAGTTAGGAAGCAGGAGAGAGAAGAAGAGGAGTATAAAGGGAGTCTATTGTACAAGACAAGAATGTGGGCGAAGACACACATCCAGGACATTCTGGAGGACTATGCAGTTTATCGAGAGAAGGAGGCAGCCAGGGGAAGGACCGAGTATGAGTTTGGAGGATCGGAAGATGTTCCGTTCTTTTTTGGATCTGAGGAGTATTTGGACGTTGAGGCATTTATTGAGGATGATGCACAATGTGAGAACAACAGAAAATACGTTTCTTCTTATGATGAACATCAGCACAGTTATTGTGAGTCAATCGGAAATGTTAGTACTGGGGTTTGGGATTATATTTCACCAGTTATGAGACCATGTGACGATTATACTCGTACCATGAACGAACTGCAGAAAATCGTTGATACAGTCACTGAATATCTTGCTGGACGCGAGGAGGAGATCAGTAAGTATGAGGAAATGCACAAGTCTGATAAACCGAAGATGGTTGACAAGCAAAGTGAAAAAGAGATCAAATCAGACGAGGTAAAGAAAGGACCTGCAGTCGAACAGGGTATCACAGGGGTTAAAAATGCTATGAACTCTTTGTTCAGCTCACTTGTAGGGACCAAGTCAACAGGTGAAACCAGCAGCACCACCACCACCACCACCACAACATGTCCTCCTTTACCTCACCACTCAGAATCAGGCATCTCTAAACTGTTGTCCTTCATGCCAAAATCAAATGGCAGCTTGACTCCTATCGCGAATGTTCCACCTGCTCATCAGGAGCCGAGTGCAGATAAGAAATCCTCTCTGCAGTCACTTCTGCCTCTTCAGTCTTCAGGTAGTGTGGAAGGCACAGAAGATGCGGCAAATGCAGTGCCTAGTCCTGAGACCCAGGGTTCCACTGCAGTCCAGTTACAGTCAGTGGTTGAGTCTGTCTTGGGACGACTGAGTCCTTTCAGGATATTTGGAGACGAACCAGCAGGGGAAACTACTTCACGACCAAGAACACCACACCAATCTGATGGAAGCACTGAGACAGAAGAAGTGTTGAGAGATCAAGCTAGATCTGAGTCAATAGACCAATCTGCCTCACAACCACGACATCAGACCTCGTGTGGTGACTCATGCAGTGGATCAGTGGAACTGTTACCCGAAACCGAGTCATCGGGAGAAATACCAGATGTCCATCTTAGCGAGATGACTGTAAAGCCAGAAGGAAATCTGGCTACTCAGATAACAGCTGATGACACTCGTGTTTTCAGTCCTTTTAAAAAGCCTCTCACATCTTTCATGTCAACAACCCCTGCTCCTGGCAATAAAACCCTCGAGGGTTCACCTGGCACCTCTATGTTTTCAATTTTTAAACCCTCTGAAGCCCCTAAACCGGACGATGCACTGATTACTACTGGAGACAAACTTAAACTTCCCTTTTTTTCTTCTGATACTCCTGCCACTCCTCAAACACCAAAACAAGAGAGTGGCTTTCTCTCTGGGTTGATGAAATTGGGACCTGGTGAAAGTACAACCATTTCAAAGCAAGGTGTTCCCCATAATTCTGCTAAATCACCTCCTTTGAGCCGCGCTGCGCTGCTGGAGAGTGTACCAAGGGGAAATGACACAGGATGGTTTTCTAATCTTTTCAAGACGAGTCCTGCTGAATCACCCCCAAAACCGGCAACTCCCATAAACATACCTGCCGTTGTAGTGGCACCTGAAGATTCTACTACAGAGTCTAAGGATTCAGCACGAGAAGAACAAACAATGCAAGAAGATTCAGCACCAAAGTCCGAAACTGATATCCAGTCTTTTCCTGACACTGAGAGCAAAGGACAAACTTTAATTAAAACGGAGACACAAGAAGATTCCTCGGAGCTTCCACATCAGGCCCAAGCTAAAGAACCAGCACCGCCTGAACCCACAGCATCGACTGGTGACAGCAAAATTAATGACAAGCCTCGAGAAGGTGGAATGCTCTCAACACTGTTTTCATCTCTCGCCAACATCACAAATGAGAGCCAGGCTCAACAAGGTGCCACACATCAATCAACAGGGTTGTTTTCTGCCAGCATGGATAAAAAAACAGCTGGTGCTCCACAGCAGCCTGTCAGTTCTGAAAGCCTCCTCAGGTTTACCTCACCTGCTGATGTCCAGACACACTCACAGGAGCAAAAGGCAACACCACAGAAGGGTTTCCTGGCAGGATTATTCAGTAAGGGGTCAGAAGAGGACAGCGTATCTAAATTAAAAGATACGACTACATCTTTCATAAATAAGGAAAATAGTTCTAGTGTTGAGGATGATTTGCTTTCTACCATTTCCAAATCAGAAACCAATGAAAGTAATAGGGCAGATGTATGTATGGACTCTGCATTCACTGACACTTCTGCACTTCCACAAGGTGGTGGGCTTTCATCTGGGCTTTTTACATTAGCAAATGACACTGTTTCAAGTTCTCCAGCCCAACAAAGCAATCAACCTTTATCAAAGCCACTGACCACTCAAGGCTCTAACCAACTACCACCTCCGACAGCTACCCCTCAATCTCAATCAGGAAGTCTCTTATCAGGCTTTTTTAAATTAGCTGGCACTGAAAATATTTCTGACACTGGCACTATAGCTCCTGATCATCAGCTAGAACAGCCAGCGAGCTCTGGGTGTGAGCAAATACAACCCCAGGGTAATGCACCACCTCAGTCAGGAGGATTATTTGGAGGAATCCTGAAACTAACAGAGAGTGCACTCGCACCAACAAATACACAACAGCCAAGTGGAATAAGCAGTTGTCCCAATCAGCACTCCGCAGAACCTTCTGCAAAAGGAGGAATGCTGTCAGGATTTCTGAACCAAGAAGTCGAAAGTACTCCACAGCAGTCACATCTCTCAGATGCTATCCAATACCCTAAATCATCACAACAACCTGCTTCGGCTTATCAAGGAACCTTCCTTTCTGGTTTATTTGGTACAAGTACTTCAGGCGTCAATACAGGTAACCAGGAATCTCCCCATAATATCAATTCACAACAATTCAGTAGGCAAAATCTGGTTCCACATGAAGAGGCACAGCCAAGCAGACCAACTAGGATTCTTACAGGCCTGTTCAATAAGATTGCAGACACAGCTTCTCAGGCAGACACAGATCAGAAATCTGCCCGACAACCAACTTCTGGTCTTATATCTGGTCTCTTTTCCACTAACAATCCCCCCGAACAAAAACAAAAATCTCCGTTGGTAACACAAGCGCATCACCATCAAGACCAGCAGAGCAACAGGAAGCCCTTAGAGAGTCGGCATCAGGTCCCGGTAAAGCCAACTGCAGTACCTGAGCCACAACAGGAAGGTCTCTTTTCTGGTTATTTTAACCTTCTGACATCCGCTGACACTTTACCTCAACATGCTGTGGCTGTAGGTTCACCCAGTCGACAAGCACGTAGGTCTGAACATTCACTGCAAGTCCACCAGACTTCTTCAGGAAGTCAAGACCAATCAGAGGTTGTCAAAACAAGTACAGCCTCTAAAACATTGTCTGATGTGCAGCAACAGCCGTCTAATGAAATTGGATTACAAGGTCCAAAGTCACCACCACCACTAGGAGCAGCCCAGCAGCAAAACCAATCAGGAGGTTTTTTGTCTAGCATTTTCAAGATGTCACCATCAGAAGAATTTCCCCAGGATCAAGCTCGATCGATTGTTTCAAACACTGAGGATAAGACTGATAGCCATAGTCCTTCAGCTCAGAAGCCACATCAACATGAAGAACGTAAGACCGGTCAGATTCGTCCACAGATTCAAAGAGCCAAACCGATTGAGCAAGAGGCCACTCAGGACGCGGGGAAGGAAAAGGATCAAAAACCCCTCCTGCAGAAAGCTTTTCTGGTGGGATTATTTAGTAAAGAGTCAGAGGACAACAGCTTATCTAAATTACATGAAGCAAATGAACCAAAGGTTATTGGAAGTGCTGGAAAGGGTATACCTTCTACTGTTCATGCATCAGAGGTCATTGAAAGTCGTAAGACACCAGTGACTGAAGAATCAGAAAAGGACTTTGTTAAACATAAACAGACTAAAGAGTACATTTCTACTCGTAGCACTCAGCCTCAGGACCGCATAGCACTGCATCCAGCAGTAAAGTCTACCCAGCTGTACCTAGAGGAAGTCCACAGACTCTTATATGGCACAGCAACTGAATATGGATATCAGGATCTGTTGTATTTATTTGCTGAGCACGGTATAGTTCAGCCAGAACTGTATGAACATCAGTGCCTCATAGAGGCACTTCTCTGGCAACAGCTCAACAATTATGCCTTATTAGAAGCCTTGGAAGCACAAGCTCTAGAACATGATGTAGGACTTCAAGAGGAGGCATCATCAATCAGCCATGAAGCAGTCCTGCAGGAGTGGTGGAACCTGAAAAATATGGATCCAAGGCAATTTCACAGTCCTTCATATCCCTGGGAGAATGCATTCAACTTAGGATTTTTAAAAAAGAAACTTCCTCAGGCTGGTGGAGAGAACGAAATTGTATTTGACATGAGTATCAAGAGCAGGAAATCCTGGGGAAGCTGTGATAATGTGGATCGTCCAACAAGAAGATACCACTGGGTGGAGAAAAACTCAACAGAAGCTCCAGGAAGGTTAACACATTGTGAGTCACTTTTTGACTGTAGCGAATGTGATAAACCTGTTCAGAATGGCACTCCAAAGCCACAGTTTGATTTCTCGAAACTCATTAAACGATTGACAGTCAGAAAAGATCCCGTAGATTTGACACCAGGTGCAGTTGATCTCAGCTTTTCTGTAACCACTGGAGAAGATGACATGTACTTTGAGGATTCAGAATGGTACCAGCAATGGCTTTCACTCTTAGAGCAAGGAATGTGGTGGCCGGCTGCGGCTGGTGATTGTGGATATTATATTTATGCAGATAAGAACTATATATACTCCTTGTTAACAGACCGGTGTGGAAAGCATCTCTATGCATATAGAAGACGTGATTTGGAAGACATCGCAGAGGATATTTCGGATATCATGCAGAACAAAGATAAACCGGAGACAACACTTTGTGGGTTTAAGGTACCATTATTTAATGAAGAAGAGATGCTCTGGGTTCCAAGTGATAGTCAAGCAGGTGCTTCCGGTTCTCCTGTTGATTTATCTTCAGCCTTTAATAAAAGTCATAGAATTATGAATATGAATCTTGAAAGTTTTTCTGAAATGCTTCCTGATTCCATAAGTGGACAGACAGAACATCCTGTTGATTTGAGTGTTTACAAGCTGCAGAAAATAAAAGTAGGAATGGACACGCCAAAAGGAATTAATTTAAAAGAGCAAATGAAATCATCTGACCTTGCAAGTGAAGTGAAAAAGGTGAAGAATGGTCGCCCATACTGGAAAAAGCAGGGGGTGGAGGATACTGTTCCAGGGGAGATAGATACAGGTCTGCCAGCTTCATCAATGGCTTCCTCAATAACTTATAGTCAGAATCCTTGTATCGGATGCCATCCTGTAGTACCTGATATTGACATTGGACTTGTCAAGAAAACTAATAAGAAGTTTTTAGTAAAAGGATTGGGTGCTAAGACAAAAGAAGACATATCAAACGCAACAAACATCAGCTCTTTGGGTTCTAAAAGTGTCCCACAGAATCAGCATGCTCAAATACAAACAATATACTCTAAAGCATCTACCAATTCAG
Organism: Dolichallabes microphthalmus; assembly: GCA_026413445.1. NCBI lineage: Eukaryota > Metazoa > Chordata > Actinopteri > Siluriformes > Clariidae > Dolichallabes > Dolichallabes microphthalmus. Next base: position 15,394,018 of record JAOTQY010000026.1, on the reverse strand, counting down.
CCAGATCACTTATACCAACACCAAAGGATATAGTGTCTGAACCATCAGCCCTTTTAACCACCTCTTCCCAAATTAGTTCACCAACCTCAAGTTTACATTGTTCTTTTGATTCCTCATCTTCTGCTGTGTCCCATAGGCCACAACTCAAAAGTCAACCATCAACCTCAACACAGTCGTTAAAGACATTGAGAACCGAAGGGGTCCAAAGTTCAATATCTCCCATTTTCCCTCATCCACCAAAAGTTGTTACCTATCAAGAAAAGCGACCCTTACCACCTCCACAAAATTTACTTTATAATAAACCTAAACAAGCACTAGATTCTCTTTTAAAGAGTAAACCTTTAGACTTTTCTGATTCATTAAAAAACAAAGAGAACTGCCCAATTACGAATACCGCACTCCTGTTATCAGATGTATCTAAAGATGATATCATAATCGAGAATATACTTGATTTGACCAAAAACAAGCTGAAGAAAGTTAGAAAGAAAGATCCAGCAGATACACGTGAAGATGCAGGAATTGATCTGACTGTTGAGATTGAAAAGGAAGTGAAAGAAATTAATATGACATTTCCAGCACTGGAACTTACCACCCCTTTCCTGATTGTACCCGAAGCATCCCAAAGGACTGTTTCTGCTTCTCCTTCACCACGATTTGATAGAGATTCAGGACCATCGAGCTCTAATTACATGACTGATAAACACTTTTCTTCATCACCGAGTATAGGATCTAAGCTTGCCAAGCAGATCTCAGTTCAGTGTTCAAATGTAAGCAAAAAACCTGAAATCTCTGGCAAGGTATCTATCAGTACATCCCTGAAGTTATCTCCAAATATTTCTGGATCTGAAGCAGATAGTGGGAAGCCCCAGAAAGTTTTCGTTGTAGACACTCATCAAGGAACTTCATCATCACAGCCTACAAGCCCTGAAATGAAGAAAAACTCAACAATAGATCTAAGATCACAGGAAGTATGTCAGCCTTCCTTAGTAAATGGATCAACGAAAACAATTCCAACAACTTCTCAGCCTTGGCATAAGAGCACTGCTCCTGCAAACTTAGTCAGGAGTACCTTGGATATGTCTTCAGCATCAGCAATTAAACCTTCAGACAAGCCAGCTTCTGAAACTCAGGTTGTGCCACTTGTAAGGCACAGACGATCCTCAGTTGCAGATAACGCCGATGTTTCTTTTGGGGTACCCTTGATTGTTGATCGCTCAACAGAGCAGGTAAAACAAATAAATTCACAGCAAGAAACCATGACTGGGAATGTTCAGCCACAAAACTCTACTACAAGTTCTGAACCTAATTACAACAGCAGCAGAGATTTACCAGAATCTTTTTCTCAGACATGTCAGAATACATCAGCTCCAGCAAATTCCATTAAAACCATAGTAGATCTGCGCTCAAAACCGGCCGAGGTAAGAGTCAACTCTCCAGATGAAGCAGTATCGCTTGTGAGGAAAAGATCAAGATCAACTTTGGGTATGATGGAGGATTATGGTGTGTTATCTTTGGTTGTAGAACCTCTGACAACCAAAGGAAAAACAACTCTTAAAAGAGTCTTAAAAGGGTCACAAGATGCAATCTATAAGACTGTAAAGCAAACACTGAACATGAGTCCAGAGATAAAATCTGTTACTCATCATCAAACTCCAATTTACAAAAGTGAAAGACTTTCAGTTGTAGACAAGCTCAACAATGTTTCGGAACCCAGGGAGGTAACTGTTGGACCGGCCTCAATTATGTCTCATCCAACAGCAGACATGCTCAGAAAATCTCAGTCTGCAGAAGTAATCAGCCAGTATTCATCACAAAACACAACCAGTCTAGATATGTCTCTACGAACAGCAATTAAGGAACCCGACAAAGTATCAGGGACAATCCCTGAAATGTCACCTGGCAAAGTAATGGCACTTATTCCGAAGAAAAGAGATTTTGTTGGCATGCCTTTAATTGTTGAAGCTATTGCAGCTCCTGGGCAAGAGTCTCAAACACAGCGAGAGGCAGAGGAAATACTAAGCAACGAACATTACGCAGCAGAAACTCTTTTGTGTCTGCAGACGTCTGCTCGCCACAGCGACAGGCTTTTTTCTCACAGAGGAGAATTGCAAGCTCAGAGCAAGCCAGTGGACTTCTCGGTTAGAGATTTACATTCTCAGTGCAATATGCAGGACGGGCAGCTGATGGATTTTACAAAGACTAAAGAGGTTGTGTCGAGAAATAAACAAAAGCTGAGGACGACTAACCAAAAACATCAAACGCCTGTTATTGATCTGACAGTTTCCCAAGATGCACAGACACAAATGTTGGACATCAAAGATCTTTCAATACCAAAGAATTCTTTCCTCACTGGTCAATACACATCAAAACCTTTAGCAATGGATCAGATGCTAATCTGTACAACAGCACAATATCCTCTCCAGGGTCTTAGAAGAGAAGGACCATGCATTACTCGGTTACAGAACACATACTCAGCCATCCAACCTGCTTTACCTATAGCAGCAACAACTTTCAGAAGAACAGCAGAGCGCTGGGAAAACAATTTCAACATGGCTGGGTTACAGATTCTTCCAGAATCTATGTCTGCACTTTCTGTTGTACAAAAGGAAATAACAACTGGATCGTCTCCTCCTCAGGCACATCTGACAGATAAGAGCCATTGTCTTGAAAAAAGTCTCATCTCTGAAGGCCCTCCTGTCCTCAGACCAGTTTCTAATTTGTCCACTTCTCCGATTCAGTATATAAGATATCCTGAAAGTCATGGGTCAAACATTACACATCATCCTTTATTTATTCCTAAATTCATGCAGCATGATAGTCTGGTCCAGGTCACCAAATGTAACAGATCACCGGAAGTCTCTAGATCCCAACCTCTTGTCAAGCAATCAACGGTAGAATTTTTGAGAGAAAACACCACTCCAAACCAAACTTGTGTACCGGAGATACCTCATGTCCTAAACGCAAATCAAACGTCAGACACTAACTCGGTAGTTAGCTTTGTCTCTGGACACGATGTGTCATCCCTGACTAGTCACAGACAAGATTACAGTAACTTGAGTAAAACTGCATATTCTACAGCTTTCACCCTTTCTACAACTGAAGAGACAGTTGGAGTAGATATGTCCCAAGTTACTGTGGAATCTGAAATTCCCTTAGCACAATCAGGCTCAAATTTACCTGGTTCATCGCCTAAGCGAGAAAGGAAATCTCTACTGGCCATTAATACAGTCATCAAACCTCAGGTATCTTCGAGACCAAGTTTACTTGAAACTGAAAACTCCACTGGTTCAGTCAAAAGATTGATTTTAACATTTGATGGAACGCTAATGACAGGTGATGAGAATATTCCACAAAGAATCCAGCATGAGACAGGGTCCATTCGCAGACCTGTTCCAGATCAGCAGCTGACAGCATTTCCTACCCATCCAGATACCTTAGATAAAATCAGTTTTGGCACAGATTTTATGGAAGATACTGGTTCAGCAATGGTGGAAATGGAAAATTCTCCTACTGTGCATCTTTCAAGTTCAGCAAATCCTCTTTTTACAGCTTGCCCTGCTTCCACTCTGACAGGTCCAGGATATTCTGCCCTACCAGCAGTACCGTGTCCTAGTGCAACACTTGTATCGGAGCCCTCTGGGCCATATTGTCCAGTGAAGAATTTCTCAAGTCAAGCAAATGTTGCATCAAGTGACACTAGATTTTCACCATCTTCACCTCTTCAAGGTCCAGGGTATACTGTTCCATCTCCCATGGGATACCCGCCAACAGGACCAGCTACAAATGCAGCACATACACCAGAGCTCTCGGTGACATACAGCCATGTTATGACTTTTCCAACTTCAGCTGCCATTAGATTTTCACCACCTTTGCCTTTTCCAAGATATAATGCTCCAACCACTTTGGAATTTTCTCCAAGTCCTTTGTATACGCTAGAATCGAAAGCATATCCTCCTGCTGAATCTCTTCCATCACCTTTAAGTCCAGTACGTACAGGAAAGCCATGTAGTCCTGCTGAAAACAATGTACGTACTCAAGCTGAACTTTGTACGGGAAGTGTTGTGTCTCTTCCTATGGAACCATCACCAGCTTCATTATTTTCTAGTACAAAACATGAAGCATCACTTCCTATGGAATTTGCATCTCCACATACTGCCTCAGGTCCTGTTGTATTCTCAAATGAAGAACAGAGTACTTCTCCTACCCTAGGGAGTGTTCTTGATAGACCGACCTCAACATTATTGCAAAGAAAAAATCTAAACATCAGGCATCTCTCCAAGGCACCCACCATTATTATAACAGAAGTAGAGGCAGAGTCACAGGAACCAATAAGAACTCAGTCTGAGATACCAGAAAAGGAGGTAGATTTATTGATCGAAAGTAATTGTGAAACCTCTTCAAAGATTTCAGAGGCTTTAACAAATACAACATGGAATAACTGCACTTCTGTGGTAACTGTTAGCAACGTTCCTATTACAGATATGCCTCAACAAACAGCTGATGATTGTCATCAAACCTGTTTACATTCCTTGAATTCTGATGAAGGTCATGCTGCAGAACTTGCTTCACAGCCAGTTACGAGTAAAGGCAAGCACTCTGACTGCTTTCAGAAGCAATCCACAGTTATATCTATGTTCTCTGAGATGTTATTTCTGGAGGAAGTTCCATCCTTCGATGCAGTTTCACCTACTGAGAAAAATGGGAGTTTTACAAGATTTCGTCCCAGACAGATGCTGATTACTCTCAAGCACCCGGAGGAGGGATGTCCCAGTGATGAAAGGAAAGTGACTGGAGGTGATGCTTCTGTGAGTGTCAGTGAAGCTTGTAAAGACACAAAGCAACAGTCAAGTTTGTTTGAAAAGCGTGAAGCTGCAGAATCAGCTCTTGAGGAACAAAAAAACCCCTCAGGTGTACTGTCTTCACAGATGATTGAAAACCAGGTTAGTGTAAGCACAATCATTGTTCCAACGACCTCTGCAGATGTCTTGGAAAATAGTATGGGTTTCTCTGCTAACACCTCTACTTCTTCAACCACAAATGTTTTAAACACTGAGGAACACATATCTCCTTCTTTACTTGTCCAGAATACTTCTTCTCATGAAAAAGTGTTGGATCAAAATAAACCCACTTCCAAAACTACGGACGTAACGTCTTCTGAGCAAGTTAAAACCCCAGAAGGTAATGAGGAGAAATCAGAACATGTGGACCAGAAAACTACTCATGAGACTTCAGAAGTAGGAAAGCCATTAAAGGAGGTATGTGCCGAAGGTTCTGCTGTTTCTGCTGTTTCTGTGAAAGAACCTCTTTCTAATGAGACGTCGTTGACCTCAGAATTCTCAAAACCTAAAACCAAAAAAGACCCCAGAGATTTTGGTGAAACACCAGACATGTTCAAGGTACAGGAAGTTGTGCAGGCTGACTTGCACAAATTATCATCTTCAGAAGCTCTAGTTTTAAGTACAGAAGCATTAGCAAGGGGAAGCACATTACCACCCTCTGCTATTTCGAAGGGGCAACCTGGCAAAGTTATTTTCTCATTTTTTGGAGGGTCTTCTAGTGCCCATGCACAGACTCAAAGTGGACCATCAATACTTGGTGGCACCCCCCCAGAAACCCCCACCTCTAAAGAAACAACAGGCACAAGTCTGTTCTCAACGTTTGGTGGTGCTAGTCCACAGCAAAGCCAAGCATCTACATTACAAGAAGTACCTGGAAAGAAGATGTTTTCTATATTTAGTGGAAGTAATGTTCAGCAACAACTTGGCACATCAGGACAAGGCCCAAAGGGCCCACCAGAATTTCATACAAGAGAACTGATAATGCCGGGTCGAAGAGGAAAACCTGGACCTGATCATTATGAAAATACAGGCTTAGGACCTACTGTAGGGTCTCCACCTAGAGCACAACAACCCAAGGAACCACTCGGAAAAGGAATATTCTCTATGTTCAGTGGTTCACTGACACAGCAAACATCTGCTAGTGGAACTCCACCAAGACCACCTGGTTCAGGAGCTCCAGCTCTTGGGGGTTTCCTTCCTGCATCGTCCACACACAAAGATAACACTGGCTCGGGCTTGTTCTTCATGTTTGGTGGGAGCAGTGGTCAGTCTCTGCCAACGCAGACCGTCAATAAATGTTCTGATAAAGAACCAGCAGGAAAAGGTCTGGAAAAGGCATCATCTGAGTCAGCGAGTCTGTTTAAAGTTCCTTCAGTATTCTCTTTTGGCAGTGGGTTAAATAAACAGAAAACGAGTGGGTTTGGCTTGTTGTCCTTCATGAATGATAAAAAATCAGATGAACCTCTCTCTGAAGATATAGCCACTACAAAGCCTGATGATATAGCCAGTGAACCTTCCTTTGTGGATGATGAAATCAAATATTTTAAATCGTTAAATGGCACGCCCAAAGAAAGTGAACAAGATATCCCAGATAATCTCTCCTCATCTACAGCTAGTGAACGTGATGAGAAAGTCACTATTGAAACCCAAATTAAATTTGCTCATGCTGTTCTAACTCCAGAAGATGTTGAGATTCCTGAAGAGGAAACAACAACAACAGCTGAAGTTACGCATGCCCAATTCATTGAGGAGTCAGAAACTGAAATGCAACCTGTAGAATATCTAGCAGAAGAAAATCAACAATCTTTGGAAACTGGAAAAACTGAAGAATCTGTTAATGTTATGCAAAGTCAAAAGGACAATATAACTATTGAAGACAAAACCTTACTTAGAGTGGACGTAAATTTTCCTCAAATAACTGACACGTCAGAAACAGAAAGTAGAAAAAAACTAAAGTCTTTGGAAATTGAGAAGCCACTGGACTCTGAGCAGAATCATGCTAAAGAACTGGAGTCGGATACATCTAAAGACCCTGCAAGGCATGCTTTCGCTGTAGAATCACCAGAAGCTGAGATGACTGAGAACTCTTTAAAGTCAGCACAGATACCTGAGAAGTTAAATAAAACACTGGATGATGTAAAACCTACTGAAACATTGGAAATACCAGGAGCACTGGAAACACAGGACAGGGAGCTTGTGGATAACAAGACCCTTACTGTAATTCCACAGAGGCTGAAGGAATCATGGGACAGAGAAAAAACAAGAGAACAGGATGAAGCAGACAGAGAGGCTGACTATGCAGAGCAGCTTAAAAATGCCTTATGTGATGTTGTGCTAGAAAAAGATCAAGCTCAAGTCAAAGAGCCCGTCTCAGAACCACTGTCTGCTGTGATTACTCAGCCACCACCTCAATCTTTGCACAAATCTAACCCGAGAATGAAAGAGCCTCAACAACCGAGACTTAGACCAAGACCAAGCATGGGCTCTTTTCAAAAGCCATCTGATTCAGGTGCATTTTCTGGATTTATCTCTATGTTCTCCGGGCCGAGTGCCTCCAGCAAACCTGCCACCTCCAATTTCTTCTCATCGCCCCAGCAGTCATTTTTCAAGTTACAGCCAACTGGGACTACATCCAGTCATCAACAACACAGGAGCTCGTTTTTTACCCTGCCCACTAACTTATCTGCCGGCCTCTCTGCAGAGTCCATGAAGGGTGATTTGTTTAGTTTCTTAAAAACTAAGGATGCTGCTAGACCAGAGGAAACCAAATCTACTGTGGAGACCTACAAGCTCAAGACCGAGGACTTTAACAAACCAGGAATTTCGACCGGCATGGAGTCAAGTACAGTTGGAGAACCTGAAGCAGTTGCTTTAGAGGAAGAAGACTGTAAAACGTTTGATGTTGAGCCTGCTGAAGAGGAAAAAGGCGGGGACACAACGATCACAGACACATCTATTCAAATTAAAGCATCTGAAACAGGTATCATGAAGGAAGAATCTAGCTTAGCGGAACCTTCTGCAATGCCTACTGACAGGGTAGTCACTCAGGAGAATCGTTCAGCTTCATCTACACCTAAGAGCATGTTCGACTTGTATGGCCGAGGTTTACTCTCAGGTGCTGCTGAGACTGCAAAGCCTTTGAGTTCTCTGCTTGGTTCCTCCACTGATATAAAGCTGCCTCAGCAGACACCTGACTCAGGAAAGCTGTTTGCTGGCCTCAAAGGATTTTCTGCTGGTCTCTTTCAAGAAGAGAACCCAGCCCTCCCGAATGAAGAACTCGTGTCTAGTCCATCCATGTTTGGGAAGAAATTAGGCTTCCCATGGAAGAGCACAGCACCTCCTCGGAATCCTTCTACCATTGTAGCCACAGAGGTAGAAAATGAAAAAGACAACAAAGAGCCAGAGGTTGAAACTTTATCGTTAGCATCAGACGTCACGGAGGGTCCAGATTCCAGCGATAGCGAAGAATCAACTGACATCTCTTCAAATAATCAGCTGAGTTTTGATTCAAGTCCAGACGTAGTGTTACCTGAAGCGGAAGATGGAGCTGAAGCTGATACACATTTGAAAGAAAAGCACATGGATACTTCAGGTCATGCTGTGAGGCAGCTCCAGGAGAGTCCATGGAACAAGCAGCATGACAGAAGGCTAGTAGGAACATGAGTGTTTACCGTGCCGTGACGTGACGTGAGACCCATCCTGTATCTCCACCTCCTAGTGCTGTAGTCTGACATGTGCTGACTCTTTTACTGTCCCTTTGTGTATTGCCTCCATTTTGAACATGATGTGGAATGAATTTCATGATTTATTAGAGGTGGAGAAAAATCTATTCAGTTATGTATCGTGATGCAATTCATGTATCGCCACCAAAATCCAATCCAACTCCAAAATCCATTTTTCTTAAACGATGTTTGATTCAGGCAGCACAACGTCCTGTGTCATAGGAACAAATTATTTTCTAATTTTGTTTAAAAAATCAGAAAAAAGTAATATTGAATCGGGATCTTTATAAAACTTTGATACCTCCTGTGTAACGTTGATCATATATCATATCTCTCATGGTCCGCGGTTATTGCCTTCTCTATTATTTAGGATTATAAAACCAAAGCCAAGCAACCAAAAATAAAAAACAGGCCATATTTATGGTGTCTGAAAGAGTAGACCATCTCAGCCTATTTTGGAAAGCAATCCGTTCTTAGACGACACATTAACAGTATTTATTTTGGGGAACGTTCTGTCTGAGAAGTGTCTAAATCCACAAGAGAGAAAGTTGCCCGAGGCCCCGATTGAGTGGCGTTGATGGAGGCTGCATGAATCATGCCCTTGCTTTTATATATTGGCTTTAAATGTACGGTTGGATCGTTTCCTTTGTTTCAGCCTGAATTATTCCATTACCTCCAGCCAGTTTGTTTACATCTGAAACTGAAAGCGTGGAGATTTATGCAGCGATAGTTACAGAGATATAGGCTATGCTGTAGGCGGGGAGGAAAGGTAATGGCGAGGGTAATTTCGGCGAAACCCCACGGGCGGTAAATCTTTGCGGTCGAACAGAGCAGACGGTCTCGCTAAAACATGATGTACGAATATCTCACAATCTCAAAGTCCTGCTGATGTTTCTTTCCTCAAGATTAAGCGAATTGCGGAAAAACAAATAGGAGCACAGTTGTGTTCTGGCTGCGCCTTGGCCTTGCTAGACTGTTTTACTTTGTGTTCCCTTATATCACAGACATCACCTTGGCTAGTGCTTTACCTTTATCCCGAACTCCGTCCGGAATAATCCCACTGAGCCCCGCGAGGTCCCTGCAAAGCTTTCCGTATTAAAGGCAACGTTAAAGTAACTGACACTCCAGCCAGTTAATCAGGAGCACTGAGGGCTGGAACTCATACCCAGGCCAGACCGATGCCGGTCTCTGGGGGTTATGAATACACGTACACATTAGCTCATGCCGTCTAACCTGGTTCGTCTCTGTGTCGCACGTTCAGCCCGGCGAGCAGCTCACGGTTCGGTTCGTCCGGTAACCTGAGCCAGGCCAGTTCCCAGTTCAGCTCGGAACCGGAGGAGAGATGTGACCCGGAGAACCAGACACGACATCCCGCCGGCGCCCGACCTCGGCTCTCCTCGGAGGACGTAGAGAAAGGGGAAAGAGAGGGACGAACGAGTGTCCTCCGTGCCGAGTCAGAGAGGTGAGAGATAATGATGATGTGCCTGATTAGTGCAGCTAATTGCAGCTTTTGTTATATTTGAAAGGATGTTTCGAACAGAGTTTTATGAGCTCTAAGAGCTGACGGAAGCAGCCTATGAAATGCAGATTGATCAAAGCTGGCTTTTATTTATATTTATTAGAAATTGGAGGAAATAATCCATGCCACGTCCTCTCCACCTGTCCAGTCTGTCCTGTTTATACTCTTGAAACGTTGCGTCTCTAAGCGCATGTTACTGTTGACATTTTCTCTTCGTTAAATCTGTATTTTTCCTCATCGTTTTATGTCCCTATGTGCTCCTGGCATGGTGTTGTTTTGTTTTCTCTCCGCCTCCCACGCAGTTGATCCTCAAGTCTGACTTCTTTTTTTTTTTATTGCTCAGTTCCTTCAAAACCGATTCTCCTCCCATCGCCGTGGCTCGCCTCCGCTGGCTGAAGGCCATCAACAAAGTCCAAGTTCACCTGAGCGAGGTAGGAGAGAGTTCTGTCACGTTCCCTCACGTCTGTCTCCCTCTCACGCTTTCCTCCGACACGTGACCCGGGCCTTGTTGCGTGCATGAGATTCACTCGAGGCAGCATTCGAGGAACCTTCTCATCTCGAGTCTCTCGTTCTCTGCTACGGTGTAAGTCCTTGCTTTAGAATCAACTAGTAACCTGAATCGTGTTTGTCTAAATGTGTATCTTCATGTTATGAACAAATTAAAACACGCTGCTCTAATACAGAATGTTTATGTTTCTTCTGGTTTAGAAAAGAAAACAATATCAGCCACTCAATATCAGGAGCTCCTCTGAGGCAGGAAACGAGAGAGTCGTAGGCGACGAGAAAATACAGGCGAAAAGAAGAAAAAATCTGATTTAAATGATAATGAAGCTGATATGGTTGATGGACCCCTTACATTAGTATGGTTATGCTAATCAGAAGCTCGCCAGGCTACAATTTTCCTGTCATATTCGCCCTTGATGACGGCTCTTCATTTCTTTATTTTTCTTAGATGGATGGATGGATGGATTAACCCTTTGATAAAGGAGCTGTGTGATATTGTGTATATTTACCTTCTTTTTATTTCTGTTCAGATTTGTTAATAACACAAGGACGGTGCCCCCTAGGGACAAAAAGCATACACAAGTGAACGCAGAATAAACACACCAAAAAGGTTGAAACATAAAAGTGCAAAAAGTAAAAGTAAGTAAAAAGTAAGACGAGACACTTTTAAATAAATCGACTCAAAAGGGGGGGGGTACAAACTTTTGAGCGCAATCAACAGAGCTCTGCTGTCAGTGTGCTTTTTAAGTGAAGGCTAAAGGGCATTCTCAGCTGTAACATACACATGTTTTGTGTGTGTGTGTGTGTGTGTGTGAGATTAATTAATAAACATTTCCAGGCGCGGTCCAGAACTGCTTATCTTCAGTACAGAACACAGACCCAGACACACTCGGAGCGCTCGGAGCCGGTCCAGCCGACTCTTGTTAATGTTGAATGATTTTCACCCCGGCGGCTGGAGCGTGTTTATTTATCGCGTCTCCGCCGCAGCTGTGAACTCCAGAGAGCTGCAACACCCCAACATCATGGGCGCGGCAGTAAATACACTCCGCCGTGGCTTTTTACTACTCGCTTACAGCAGGGTGACAAATGTGCCGCGTGTCCCAGAGCTCTGGAATCGATACGCAACGGTCCTCCAAGTGACTGTCTGTAAAGGGGGAGAGACGGAGAGACGGAGAGAGATGAGGCGATGACACGCGTCGTCTGCTCCACCACTTCCTGCCAACGTGGAGTGATTTGTCCCACCGGTTGTTGTGGCAACCATTAGTGACTATTTACCTCTGTTACACTGAAGAGCGCTAAATGGAAAGTCAGCTTGCACCTCACACACACACACACACGTTCTCTCGTTCTGTCTAACGCTCCTATTGACACACTCCAAGACTTTTATTAAAGGAATTCCTGATCATATTCCCGACAAGAATCCTCAGAATTCCCATCCTGAAGCACCTTAAGAACGTGAATTCCAGCTAATTCTGCTGCTAAGTTGGCGGTTGGTGTGTAACTCCGCCGCCACAGGGGGGCGCTCTTATTGTTATTCTTGTTGCTGGAGAAAACTCCTAATAACGATGTAAAAAAAATTAAACGCGAACTCCTCAGGCGCTTTTCCGTTCGCTGGCGTCATACTTCTGAGCAGTCCCAGAATGCATTGCAGCGCCATCGAGGCTAGTCAGAGAGAGAGAGAGAGCGAGATGGAGGTATCAGCAGGAAAGCTCCAGTGGGAACAGACCATAAAACTAAAGCACCGCAACATCACTCGAGATGGAGATAAGGCAAAGAGGCACTAAAGACAGCATGGCATTCTGGGTAACCTAGGAAACCGTTACGCCATATACGGTATATCAAGTCCGTGAAAGAATCTGAATCTTAGACTTAGACGCAGATAATGAGAAAGATTAACATGCGCTTGGTTCAGGATGTGGATCCGTCCACTTACAGAGACGGTCTGAGGTTTTAGGATTAACGGCAGAGAGAAGCAGTTATCAGTCGGAGGACACCAGCACCGCGTTACAACCTCATGAATGTTGATGCGTCCCCTGCGCCGACCGGCTCTCTGCTGGGCCTCTTTAAAAGCAAGCTCGCAGTTTGACCCCGAGTAACCCCGTGGGCCGTGTTCTGCCTTTCGAAGAGGAAACCCGTGTTCAGTACAGAGGTTGTTCATGTCCATGGCATGTATGTCGCTTTCATGCGTCCCCTAAGGGTGGAGCGACTACGCCGACTACGCCGCAAGTGTGTGATGGAGAAGCATCACATCCAGAGTGTATTCACGTTTCACACCCCGTGTCCTCAGGATAAAATATGACCCCGTGTGTGTGTGTGTGACCGCGCCAGGGTTAATACAGTATAGCATAAAGCGGGTCATCATAAGTCTCAGTGAGACAGCCTCGAGCTTGAGCTTCACCACATGGAGCTCCGTCGAGTTCTCCCGGTTCTCCGCAGTGATCATCAGATTTAATAGCACTATTTTTGAGAGGAGCGATCAGATGGTGGCGCTGTCTCTCACACGTTCCTGGAAAGATTGCGTTCGTGTGTATTCGAGTGTTTAGTCAGAGAGAGGAAGGACAAAGAGAGAGAGAGAGAGAGGGATTGTGGATTCCAGCAGAGTACCAAGTCTGTGGAATCAAAGTGGCATGGCGGCTGACATTGGCCGAAGGTCGTCATGGAAATGCTCTCCTCCTCCTCCTCTTCCTCCTCCTCTCTCTCCTCCTCTCCCACGTTCCCAGATCTTTAACAGATTAACGTTAAAACCCGAGGAAACAAAGCTTCAGCATCCTCCCTGCGTCTGCTCCACTGTTTCTCTGTGTGTCCTCCTAGAAGAGGCGTCTCTACAGGAGAGCGGCTTTCAGAATCAGTCAGATTGTAAGATGGGATTCTTCCCGCTGTCTCAGGGCCTCTGTCTAGAGCTTTTAATGACGTCGGGTGTTTGATTTGATTTGTAAAAAATAATGAACCATAAATGGGCTGAAGACAGGGACAGGGTTGATTAGGTTTACTGTATCAATACTGAACGGTTATTTGACTAATTCACATCGACTAATTGGAGATTTGATTAAAGAAAGCATGATGTGAGGCTTTTGTGCTTCTCTCAGAACTTGACTCGTCTCCAAATCATCACCTCTGTAAAGTTACACCGCTCAGCTTCCTCTCGCTTCCGCCACAGTCATTAAGATTCCTTCGCAGTTTGTAGCTGAGCTTCACGTTCAGCACTTCCTGTCTCACTTAATGACAGCGTTTAAAGCTCCTGCGCTCAGCCCGCGGTGTTTGCCGTTTCAGTGACAGCGCTAAAGATCCGCGCGACAAGGGAACGCATTCCTGTCACATGGACACGGCGGATAAGGGACGCCCAGGACAAACCTGCAATAATGAGAGGCCCAGAACTGACAAAATACAAATGGAGGCGCGAGTCTCACCTTCTCCTGGTTTGAGGACGGGACACGGTTGCTGCAGTTTCGCCACCCCTGTCTTATTATATGTCCATCTGTCCACTTGGACATGTGGCCGTGAACCACGCCCCCTCTTGATGATCTCTGGACGCGATCCTGTTTACAAGGCACTGGAATGGAAGGGCTGTTTCGAACTGGTGTATCTGAACAAGGTGGAAAAAGTCCCGTACAAGCCAAGTACCCCGCTGTAAGAGGCAGCATTGAGTGAAAGTGAGTCATAAATACCAAAAGCAAATCAGGGCATTGGAGACGAACCAAATGTTGACCTCATGTTGACTGTTTTGATCAGACTACTTATCAGAAGGTCACAGGTTCAAACTCCACCACCACCGAGCTGCCACTGTCGGGGCCTTGAGCAAAACCCTTAATTCTCAACTGGATATCAACTGGCGTCTGGCAAATGCCAGAAATGTAAATGTTCACGCAGAAGCACAACATCCTGCTGGCCATCAAGACGTCCGTGCTTGTCAGTTGCTTCCCTGTCGAGTGTTGCCTTTATCTTTAAAGATATCTGGGACAATCCCTCCAGGAAGGAAGTCTCCGCGGTGATCTGTGAGGTTCGTGTGGCTGAGCAAAGGGTCAAAGGCTCGGGTTACCTCCATTAGCAGCTTCTCCCTCTCCGAAACTCCCCTCTGATGTATATGATGGATAAATCAGACCATTTCCCTTAAAACCCAATCAGAGCAGCTAAATATAGACCACAGCAGGTGATCTGATGTCAACGCGACGGCTCCATCGTTACTTTCATTTCTTTTTTTTCATGGCAAACCTCGGCGGAACGGCCGTCTCATTTCCATGTTCACTCTCAGGATCTTGTATGATTTGCGTATCTCGTGTATTTGTGCTGAACGTTAATAAAGGGCAGGAATGTAAATCTATAATTACGTCCACGTCAGAACGGCGTCGGCGTGTCGGCTGCCCCAGTGATCGGCAGTGACGTTTCCCGGGTAACGTACATCATCTTGGCACTAGATGGTGAACATTTCTGCATTGTCCACCTTCGCCGGCTCACGTTGTACCGCAGCTTCGATCGCGCTGATGGAGATCTGGATGTGTTTAAGGGTCGTTTATTCTGTCTCAGTCCAGGAGAAGTTCCTTACAGAGGATAGACGCTTTATTCATCCCGAAGGAAAGTTCAGCATTTCTGTCATTAAGTCAGGACTGTACCAGGAACCAGAAGGTTCTGGTTTTTGAAATAATTATTGTAGTTTAAGCACTTAATTAACATTTTACACAACCATTTAACGTTCTACTTGCATAGGATGAATAAAACGATTGATCTGAACATCTGTAGGTGTCAAAATAATCAAAGGAACATTTGAAATAAACACAGATCGTGTCCTCGTATCTGTGTGTGTGTGTGTGTGTTTATTATATAAACGTGGCTGTAATAAACCAACATGTCTAAATGCAGCGTAACCTTATGGTTCTATTTATAAAGCGGCGAATGGATGCTGATCGATTTCCCGGCCTCGCTGTTTAATTCATCCGCTCGTCACCGTGGAGCGCGCGCGAGGAATCACACGAGCGCGCTCGCGTAGAACAGGAGAAGGAGGGGACGAGAGGAAGCGGCAGAGAATAAGACCGCAGATGGCAGAGAGAGCGAGGAAGTGTGTGAGTGTGTGTGTGTGTGAGAGGAGAGAGAGAGCAACAAGCTGGAGAGAGGGAGAGAAAGGAACCAGGGTGGAGCGTGCGAGGTGCGCTGCACCACGTACTCGGATCGCTCCTGTGGACCTGTTGAATTCGGCGAGCGAGACCGAGGTGATCGGCGCCGCTCCACACACGAGCGTCTCGCAGAGTTCCTCAGGAGATGGGAAAGTTCTCAGCGTGAGGTGAGTTCTCGCCCGTCTGCCGCGCGCCGTGTCGTGGTGTTTAGAATAGCAGCGCGGTGTTTAACGAGTCCGTCAGCCGGTTCCCCGCGGTTACTCCAGCGGTTTATACACGTCACTCGGGGTAGAAACACTCGCACCGGCAGCAGTCGGCCCGGCGGGTCTGCTGTAGGTCCAGACTGCTCACTGGTTCTCTGTCACAGGAGGAGGAAACCCATGGCATCCCTTCATCCGTCATCTACAGCGGTTCTCCTGGAGACTGGACCAAGGCACAGGGCGGGGCTACACCCGACCCACACACTCACACACTCACACACACACACACTCGTACACTACACGGAAATGACAAACATTAATCATCAGAAGCACACCAAGCACAGGGAGAGCATATAAACACACACACACACACAGGTCTGAGGTGAGATTCGACCCCCTCCTGACCCCAGAGGTCACGGCGCTGAGCAACAAACCACCTGACTGAGTGTTTACTCGACCACTTTAATCATCTCTAAACATCCCGGCGCAAAACCCCCTACAAATCGTCTCCCCAAAACAGTCCCCCTCTGGATTTCGGGACCAGGATCGGGTCGCATCCCTTCACTCTGCACCTTTTTGATTTTTTATCATGTTGTTGTTTATTTGTTTATTTGTGCTTATAGCTTTTTCACACACGTTCATCTCTCAGCCACTTTGATGTTTGTGGTTTGTTTAAAAATGTGCAGACTGTTGGACTGAGAGAGACAGACGGCGTAAGTTTCAGGGGACTGTGTGTGTGTGTGTGTGTGTGTGTGCTGTGTCCAGTAACGGCACTGAGACTCTGCACATCTAACACTGTCTCATGCTGATTGTTGTACAGCTATTGTTCTACACTTTGTTACTAAAGGAACCAAACAACAAGCTGGTGGCCGTTGGTGTGTGTGTGTGTTTTAATGGATAAAACAGGAGGCAGTGCAGCAGAAAATTGAATTTTAATTGAATTTACCCCCCCCCCCCCCCAAAAAAAAAGAGACAAAACGGAGTAAACACCAGCAGCAGAAGGAAAACAGGTCGAGACGAATAAATGTAATAACACCAAGTGCACTTCAGACACAGACAAATAACAGTAATGTAATGTGTGTGTGTGTGTGTGTGAGAGAGAGAGAGCCTTAAATCACACATTTGTCCATTAGCATCTCGTCCCTTTTCAACTGAGGTCTGTCTGTCTGTCTGTCTGTCTGTCTGTCTGCCATCCTATCTGTCGCTATGTCTGTCTGTCTGTCCACTCGTGTTTCTGTCTCTCTGTCTGTCTGCTTTTCCGTCTGTCTGTCTTTCTACCTGTCTGTCTTTCTGTCTGCTTGTGTATTTGCTCATTTTTCCACCTGTCTGCCTGTCTGTCTGCCTGTGTGTCTCACAGGATCGGGACTAAACAGCTGTGTGTCCATAGTAAAACCACTCGTTAGTGCGACTCATCAGGAAAGACCGGTTTGATTTTGCTAGAGAGCATAAAGACATAAAGACTGGACACCACAGTGTGTGAGTCGTAATCAAAGCTAAATGACGACGTGAGATATCAGTGTGTGTGTGTGTGTGTGTGACATTTTGTCCAGGCAGAGTTAAAGGCGTTTGAGGAAACAGAACCTGCTGTAAAAGTGTTTATTTCAGGGGGGACGTGTGAGGAGCGCTGTCCCAGTCCCCTGTCAGTCGTGTCTCTGTCCTGATCTGACAGTTTGATGCATTGAAAGGAGGCCTCTTGTTTGGACATGTATTTGAAAATGCCACAGTGTGTGTAGCGAACACCCGGCTCAGCGTTTATCCACCAGTGGAGAAAAGCCAAGGAGAGAGAGAGAGAGAGAGACGCCATCGCAGCACTGCTACACTTTTTATACTCGTTCTGATGTTTATCAGCGTCACATTGCTGATCAGCGTCCTGGCACAGAGACCAGACCCAGACGGGTCCCTCAGCGCAAACTGTCGAGTCAGGGAAAACGCCGCAACCATTATTCACCCATCCGATTCATCAATAGTGTAACTTTACTTAAATCACAAGAGAACCAACAAAAACAGGAATGTGTCATTTAAATGCTGCTGAGAGAGTTTCTCAGATTATAAGCGAACTCAGGACATCCGCCTCCAGGTCAGGGCTTGCTTTCAAATATCGTGAAAAATATTATCTTCTGTTCTTTTTGAAACTCCTGAAGTTGCCGCTAACGCTGCGTTGTATTTCGGACTCGGCGTAAACACCCCTCGTTATTGATGTAGAGTTTTGCAGATCTGACCTTTACTCTGACTCATTTCCAGTCTCTCCGTCTCTCCGTCAGACGCCTAAAGCCCATGCTTACAGTGCAGCTGCGGGTCGCACTTTCTCAGCGCAGCTATTTGGGAAAATATCGACGTTCAGTAAAGGCGAAGAAGTGGCTCATGCCAGCCATCGACCTGCTCCTGCTTTAGAACCAACATTATTGCTTTTAGTCCACCAGACCCTGTGGGCATGTGGCGTGCCATTTAATCCTAAACATTTAATGCAAGTTTACTGTCGGAGAACTATTTCTCGTTTTCCCTACCGTGTCCTTCACGATTTACTAGGCATCGGAATTCTCTGATTCCTCTTGATCCCCATGGCCTGTGTAAACGCTAACCCATTTTCAAAGCTTTCCTGCCTGTTCTGTGAGCTCACCTGTCAACAGCCACCTGGTTCCGAATTCCATTGGTGCAGAACTTCATCACGTCTCCTATATGTCAACATAGCAAATAAAAAAAAGGAAGGACAATGAAAGACACATGTATTTAGAGGGATCATACCAATACCATTACGACGTAATTTTCGAAAAGGGCAAATTTTAAGTGTAGACTTCCAAAAACCAATACGATGCTGGAAGAAAGCATCACTCTATGATGTCACTCAGTATGATGTCATGCACTATAATGTGTCTCACAGAAAGGTATTCCAAAGGCTCCAAGCCCGGGCGGCCCAGACTCTCAGGCATCCTAATGGCAGCAGAGAATTCCAAACCCACCACCCAAAAAAAAATCCTTAGAAGAACAAGAGGGCCCTCACAGACTATGGCGACATAGAGTTGATCTCGTGGTGCTTGGGCCCTAATAAATAATTATTGAACAGTCCAGGGCTGAGTCTCAAACCACTTTTCTATTTCACTTCACGACATTTCAGTTTCCAATGCAGCCACTTGGACGAGCTAGGTAGCGCTGGAGCCAGTGTCACCACATGGTCGTTCTTAGCAGAATCAGCTGTGACTAATACTTACACTCCTGACAGTTTGGAAAAAATTACGTAATTTTTTTCCAATTTCTCCCCTTATATAGCGGTACCCAATTTCCACCAGTCACTAGACCCACATTAAATCCAAGGGCAAGGGCTCTCACCCGTTTCCTCTGAGACACGTGACACCAGCCAACTACATATTCGTAAACTGCTTGCTCCTGTGTAACACACTCAGAGGACCGCTCTATCCGCTCCTTCCACTCGCGTGAGCTCACACACACCCATGATTGGTTGACACCACTATTGATGTAAGAGTGCTGGAGTGCCGGCCATCACACCCCCCGATGGAGCTCGGCCAATCGGCTCCAATCAGCTCTCTCGAAGCTCCATCAACATCACCAGGGAATCGAAATTGGATCCATGAAAACTGAATGATAGAGAGAGCTCATTGCCACTGCACCACCAGGGGGCATAGCAGCGACTTGTAGGAATTTGGCATATTTTTAGATGATCCATTCTGAGGATGCATGAACCACCTACAAAGTTTCAAAGAATCGGCCAGGATCCACATCTCACTGACATAAGCAGTGGTGGGATGATTTTAGTCAGAAAATAGATTTCAAGTTTTGAAAGCCTGCGATGGTTTCTCCCAAAACGTCTTGTTCGGATACGCTTCTGATGATCTCCAACGTTGTTATCCAGAGCGACTTCCAAAAGGGATTTTAGGACCAGCGCAGGTCTTTTAGTTATTCGCTTAAAGATTACCAGTGACGCGTCCGTACGGACGTCTAGAGGAAGTTGATTCCACCACCTAGGAGCAGATAACAGTCTAGATGTATTCCTTGACCTCTGACAGATGGGAGGACGAACTGAGGATCAGATTCTGTAACGAGGAAAAGGCAACCAATAAAGCATATCTGTGTGAGTGGGCGGGGCATTTTTTAGTTACATAAAAATAGTTGCTTTAAACTGATCATGCCGATGTCGCTGCTTTTCAGTTTCAGATGTGTGGTTTGTTTTTTTTGTTTTTTTCCCCCCCGAGACATTACGCTAACGAGCGCATGTCAGAGTGGAGCGTTTGTCTTTGTCAACACACCGCCATGTCATTTTCTTTTAAAAACACGTTTGTCTGCCATCTCCATGAGCCATGTGCAGAGAATGGGGATTGATTCCGGCACGAGGAAACCGCGGACGGTGCGGTGTGTGTGAAAGTGTTGTGACAGAACTGACAGAGTGAAGGCGGTGACTCGAAGCTCTAAGAGCCAAAACCCGAAGTGTCATCATCTCCGGGCAGGAGGAGAGGAGCCGTAGCCCCGGAATCACACCGCCGTTAATTGGTGTGTTTGTAGAGGGATATCTATAGAAGCGATTAGGGCTACCTGCTCACAGGTAGCGTGAGGTTTCCATGACGACGGGGCTCATGTCGGTGAAGTTGCTGGAGTGAGAAATGCCTCTGTGTGCTCAGTGACATGTTCATACAATACCTACACGCTTTTAATGTCTTTACGTACTTGTCACCTACGTATAAGTCCCGCGGCGACACGTTAACGTTTCCTGGTGTTATCACTCGCCTCACTCGACAGTGCTTGATGTTAAATTTCGACGAACTCGCACCACCTCAACAGTGATTTTTTTTCTTCTTCTCATAGCAGCATTACACAGTGTTTATTAGTTACCTGTTGAAGTAAAACACTAAAATGAACAACACACACTCACATGGGGAGTGTGTACAGCTGTGAGAAATGCCAGAGTGATACTTGATGCTTAGCTCTTCTGTTTTCTGTCTGAGGTTGCCATGGAGTCAAGAGGAATATTCCAACCTAATAGTTCATAAAGCCTCTTGTTTATCTGTGTGTGTGTGTGTGTGTGTGTGTGCTTCTCTGAAGCACTGTCTCCATTCTGTCAGAAACTGAGCTTATCAGCTGGCTTCTTTTAGAAATGTCAGTGTGGCATTTTGTGTGTGTGTGTGTGTGTGTGTTTGCGCATCTTCAGACTCCCAGATGAGAACTCGCCTCCAGATTGAACGGTGTGAGGAAAAGAAAGATTTGATGATTGCTGTGTGTCTGAGGGGGAATGTGGCATCTGATGTGACAGACAATTTTGCGTGCCTGTGTGTGTGTGTGTGTGTGTGTGTGCACGTAGTAGAAATGTACAGAAAGTCTAAGGCTTATAAAGGAGACACAAATAGAAAATAATGACTATGGAGCAGCAACTGTTTGCGCACCTGAAAGGAGAAATGTGTACCCCAGATCCCACACACACACACACACACACACGCACACATGCACACACGCACACATGCACAACGTGTCGTAAGATTGATATTTTTTCTGAAATACTGAAAACTCCAGCGCTGTTACACACAAGGGGGCGGAGTTTGTCTAAAACCCGTGCCAAACAATCAGTATAATGAAATATCTTCAAAGTGAGCATGTACACTGGGGAACGAGCTAAAGGCTATCAATAGTCAAAGTAATTACACAGACAAACCCAAGTAGACACATTTCTCAAAGCTGTATTCTCTCTAGAGATTTTGTCCCTGTTTTGTGCATGGTGTGTACACTAAGGATGTTACCATGACAACATAAAAGTTTAACTATAATGCTTCAACGCCTGGCTTCTCAGCATCGATTTGACATTTGCTGTCTTGGCGGTGAGAACGTGTCAGATGCATCGATTCATCCATACTGTGGCATACGCTTCCCATCAGTGAGCAGACTGTCAAACAGCATTTACACAGAGCGCTTGAAAGGAGACAAGGGCAAAACGATAAATAAGGGTGGGACAACGGAAGTGCACCAAAAGTGCATGAAACATCTTTCATAAAAAAAAGAACAATTGTAGGCAGGTAATTTGTAGACAATAATAGAGGGAAACGAGATTTCTTTTGTGTTTGGAAAAACATCACTAAGGTAAAATTGTTGAGGTAGTCATGTAATTGTACATCAGGACCAATCGTAACACCCGTCATGTAAAGTTAATAGGGATGAGGTGAAAACAATCATTGCAGTTCCTCCATAATCCTACAGGGTGGTGCACTCTAAACTATTCACACATTGGCAGGCAGTGTAGCATCCTGCATGGTAGGAGCGAAGTATTTGCTAAGTTTGTTTAGAATTGTAACACATCACAATACGAATCGGATCGGCACCCGGGGTTTGTGATAATATCTTATCGGGCAATCCCTGGGGATTCCCATCCCTAAAAATTCAAGTGAATCTTTTAAATATGCTTTTTTTTTGTCTCTCTCAGAAATGGACATACCACACAAGCTCCCCTCAGCTGCGTCGTAAAAATTTTCCAACATTGTTGGAATGTGAATTATTCTCTAAGCATTGAAATTAGGAGGACCATTCAGGTGCCCCTGCATCTGCAGAGTAAAAAAAAAAATGTTTTCTCGGAATCATTACAACGGCCAGGACGGAAGCAGGGCCCCCACGCATGGACGACCCAAGAACAAGTCAGTGGTGCACAAGAGGAGGCAGTCCAACCCGAAAGTGGCCATCATGCTCCGTGGGAAAATCCACCGACTCCTACAAGGCACAGCTGATCCCTCTGTTCCTGCTTCACCGCTTTACTACGCAGGAATTGAAGAGGAAGGTCAAGGAGAGGCCGAGGACATAAGGAAGGTGCAGGCCTGCTACGGGAGGCCAGTGACGAGGTCTCTCGAGGTCTGCAACCTTCCGCAAGTCTCAAATGGGGAAGGACATGCTGGTGTTGCCGAAGCGTGCTGTGTAGGAGAGGTCGAGTTGAACCAAGAGGGAGGGATACGAATCCCTTGCACCTTGCAGCACATGAATCCGACAGAGATACACACAGCTCAAGATGTCAATGGGCCGGAGTTTGGATTTGGCCGAGGGCTTGCTGGTGGGGCTTCAGCATGTCAGAAAGATCTGTTTTACCGGTTTAACATGGTGATGCAGGAAAAGATTGTGGAAGAAGACGAGGATGTAGATGAAGAGCAGGAATCGAGTGCCATTATTGAGCATATTCTGAAGGAACTTAAGGGCATCAATAAAATCCAGGAGGAAATTTCAGACCTAAGGGAATACCTGTCTTCTGTCCGTGGGTCTGTTGAAGAAGTGTCCAGCTGTGTGGATGCAGTCCTGATGGAGATTGAAGGCATTCGCTCGGGTACCAGGTCTGGTGTAGAGACATGGCCTGGTGCAGGCTGCAAGCATGAACATCATCAGTCTGATGCTGTTGTCAGCGGGACCTTTGACAAACGTCATACTGTAGACTGTACGAGCTGTGGTAGTCAAGCGGGGTATAAAGGTTTTGATAAACAGCATGAACAAACGTGTCTGCCAAGGCTTGAAAAAGACTCTTGTAGAGCCCCTTCTAACAACACAAGGACTAATGATGCTGTCCACCATCCATTTGGGCATGGTATGTCTGCCCATAGTTCAAATATACCTCTAACCACAGTGAGAAAGAAACAAAGCCTTGGCTACCTTGATTATCAAGATGGTCAGGACTGTCTCAGTACTAGCTCCCTTTCATCAGGTCAGAGTTCCAAGTCTGAATCTGACCAGGAGAGACCTTGTGCTGGGAAGGTGTGTGCCACAGGTGAGGTACAGGCCTGGAATCAAGCAGAGCTGGTACACTGTGGGAGCGGCGACACGAGATGGAGCGAAGAAGGAAATAGAGAATTAGATACCTGGAACCATTTAAGAGATGAAGGTGCTTGTACTGAACTGGAGGATTCAGCTTCTGAGCATGTGCCAGTCTCTTCCAATCTGCACTACAATTCACCTGCTAGCACATGTAGTAGGGACGAGTGGCGTGGACATAAACATTCTTGCAAGGTGGATGGACATCCTGAAGGCTCAGCTGTGGATTGCATTAACTTTGTAGGTATTTGTGAGTATTCTAAAACCACTAGAGGTCAAAGAACACAACCTTCAGTACCAAGTCGTAGGTTTACTGTTGCTAGTTGTAAAGAAGATACTAGATCATCTTTCTTCTCTGAGTACGGCACAAATCGTGGTTTGAACATGGAGTTTGCAGGAAATGTCATCGACTCAGCAAAATGTGGATATACTCATGATGATGTTCTCAATCAGGGGCTGGACACTGGTGAAAACAATGCAGGGTTTAATGTTAAGAAGTTTGGAAAGGCGGTGCTGGATTTCAAATCCACTCTGAAGATGGCATTAAAGAAGCTCGAGGCAGGTAGTGCAACCTCATCAGAGGATAAAGCTGAAGCCTCGAGTGAGCCTCAAGCCGGGGAAGACTTGCTGCAAAGTGAGTCACCCAGTGAGGAAGCTCCTCAGATAGAATCAGATTTAAACACTTCAGTTCTGTCTCAAGGCTGCACGTCAGATCCTGACCAGCTGGAGTCTATCTCCACCTCATCAAATCCTTGCGACACTCTACCAGAGTCTGCTGAGAGCAGCATCCAGACCATAGAAACTTTGGATACAATACTTTCTTCAGAGCTGGAGCTCTTTAGTGATACAACGTTGCATGCCGCTATGGCCGCCCAACCTGACTGCCTGAACACCGAATCACCCTCTGTCTCTCTGTCTGCTGAGGAGGAGAAGCAAGAACCCTCAGGGGAACCCACAGGAGACCAAGTAGAGAATGGAGAACACGAGGGAGGCCACCGTGTAGCACTGAGTGAGAGAGATGCTCGTAGACTGAAGTGCCTGAGAACTTTCCAGCAGATCCTTAGAGAGAAGAGAGAGAGCAGGAGACGACTCGGCATGGTGACCATGGTCTCTGAAGGTGATTTCAACCCAGGTACCTTCAACACTTATACTGTAACTGTTCATTTCGATGTGATGTCTTCAACTGTATGTAGAAAAAATATCAGACATTCGCCACATGAGGAGTCTACATCTGTCTGTGTCTGTCTCTCTGTTTGTCTGTTTGTTTATTTGTCCAACTGTCTGTCTGTCTCTGTTTTCCCTGTGTATATTTCTCTGTCTGTCTGTAGCCTTGTTTGTCTGACATGCTGTCTGTCTAATTGTTTATTTGGCTGTCTCTGTTTGTTTGTAAGTTTCTCAAACTTTCCATCTGTCTATCTATCTGTCTGTCTGACTCTCTGACTTGCGGTCTATTAGCCCATCTGTCTCTTTCTCTCTCTCTGTCTGTTTGTGTGTCTTTTTCCCAATCTGTCTGTCTGTTTTCCATCTGTCTGTCACTGTAGGTGTCTTTCTGTTTCTATCTGTCTAACTTTCTGGTTGTCTGTCTGTTACCTCATCTGTCTTTCTGTCTATTTCTCTGTCCCACTGTTTGTGTGTCTGTTTCCAAAACTGTTCATCTGTTTATTTTTCGGCTTGTCCGTCTAGCCGTCTGTCACTCTCTCTCTCTCTCTGTCTGTATGTCGATTATTCTAGCTGTCTGTCTGACTGTTGGATTGTCTTCTGTCTTTGCTCCAGTTTGTATGTATATTTCTCTCTCACTGTACATCTGTCTGTCACTACCTGTCTGTCAATCTATCTCTCTGTCTGTCTGTCTGTCTCGCTAGCTATCCTTCTGTCTGACTCTCTGGTTGTCTGTTTATGTCTCTGTTTTCTGCAATTCTATTTGTTTATTGCTCTGTCATCCTTTTTGTCTGTTTTGCACTCTGTCCATCTGTCTCACTCTAGCTGTCTGAATGTCTGTCTGCTAGCCTACCCATCTGTCTATCAGTCTGTCTCTCTGTCTGTCTATCAGTCTGTCTCTCCGTGGTTGTTATAGACGCTGATCCACATGCGAATGCAGTAAATGCAGTGTTCTGCTCATACCGCTCCCTGACTCTCACACTCGGGGCAGATTAATTACTCCCAGCGAGAACTGCCCTGACTGAAAGAGAAGGAGGAAAGAATTAATCAGGCCTGTGATATGAAATGAATTAAACATCTTTTATAAAACTTTTATAAAACCCAAGACTCAGAGAATCAATAGCACAGTACTGGAAAAACTTCCTCTCTCTCTCTCTCTCTCTTTCTGTATGTTTGTTTAACGTCTGATTGATTCTGTGTAACTGAAGCCTGTTTGTGTGTGTGTGTTTTGTTTGCAGATAGAAGTCAGGATGAAGATCAGGTGATGTTTGAAGTCGATGTTTGATGGTGTCTCTGTGCATGCCTTTCATCTGCGTCCGTGTGGCGACAGGATTATTATCCTCCCTCAGATTTGTCCTCTCTTGTCTTCGACAGCCGTTACGATCGCTCTGTGTGCCGAGTGTCGCTCCTCTTTTCAGCACTTAAAGCCAGTTACATGTTCGCTGTTTGAGAAGTAAAAAAAAAAGCGCGTTGAGAAACACCACGTATCAGACGAGTTGCGGAAAAAAAATGTCAGGAGGAAAATCATGCGTGAAAATCCTTTGTGTGTAGCTGAACAAGTCTCACGCACACACACACACACACACACTTACACAATACAGAATGAATCAGACAGGTGTAGAGTTGTCCTATCAGGTGTGTGTCTCACGCTCAGGTCTCTATAAGGTGATGTGTCTCACGCTGGGTTCTTTCCTACGGATCGCTTTGGCGTGTGGAACGTCACACTCCCGCGGTTCGTCTCCTCAGGACGCGGAAAAGCATTTTTAGTCAATTAATTTACACTGGAAGCCCAATCAAGCACGCAACAAGGCCACTCATTTCCTCTCCTTCCTCCTGTCCTGTGTTTCATGTCTGGATAATTAATTTGTCCTGATTGCTGGATGTAACAGATCATGTTTTTTCTTTCTCACAACAGACAGACAGTAATGAAAATGGAGGCGCAAACCAACAGCCATGGACCAGTACTGGGTATCATATCTGTCTGTCTGTCTGTCTGTTTGTTTGTGTGT
>JAOTQY010000026.1:14979467-14995077 GCA_026413445.1 Dolichallabes microphthalmus | reverse complement strand
GTGTTCATTCATAGTTTTGATGCCTTCAGTGAGAATCTACCAATGTAAATGCTCATGAAAATAAAGAAAACACATTGGCAGATAGATGACAAGGTGTATCCAAACTTTTGGCCTGTACTGTATATATATATACAGTATATTCTATGGTCGATTCTAAAGGTATTGATTAATGTTCTACAGCAGCAGCTCGGACAGTAGTGCAGCCACAAGCTACAGGTTTATATTAATGTGCTTGTTGTAAAACATGCTATATGTTACAGCAAAAAAAAAAAAGAGTCAGAATTTTAAAAAAAGATTTTAAAAAGATACAGAACAGTTACTATAGTAACGGCTATAACTATAGTGTCTTGTATATAACGACGTTCCACATCATTAATTTCAAACAGAAACAGCTAAAGGTGATATTTATTGTTATTGTAGTGAAGTGCAGCGTTAACAATTTCTTTGCCTGATAGACCTTCAGATCTTTCGGTACTCAAGCACGTTTGCGTTTCTTCACTCATGTCGTGTGTACAGAGAGACGACATGGAGGCGATCCCAGGGTATCTGTCTCTGCACCAAACGGGTGACACCATGGTGCTGAAGTGGACGCCTAATCAGCTGATGAACGGCTCTGTGGGAGAGCTGGAATACGAGAGGAGGTACGGCCGGTTAAACCAGTGTCCCGATTTAAAGGACACCTATTAACTTTTTTACATTTACATATTAGATGTCACCTTTAATATGACTTCGTATAAGGAGCTCAGATCTGAGGGGTATTTCAGCTGGAGCGTTAACACACACACACTTTAGGGGAGCGTTTGAGACCTGTGTTCACTTGTTAAACAAATAGCACCATATGGAACCTTTGAAGGTGCAGTAAAAACCTACAAGGAGAGAGACAGGGTGATAAGACATGCATTCATCCAGTTTCGTCTCATTTCATTTTATATAAATATTGCACCTAAAACGTCTCTTTGTGATGGGTACCTGGCTCGAGCGACGCAGCAAAGCTATGCTAACTAATGACTAGCCATTTAGGTTTTCTGCTTTTATTTCCCACAGTAACAAATCAAAGGAAATTAAAGCAATAAACTGAAATATATTACCTTGTAGGTGTGGATCGAGACTTATTTATCTTTTGTTAATAAAAGGAGAATTATTTACAATTCTCCTTTCTTTCATTATTTATGAACAGCAGTGTGTTTACAGCCTTAAGGCTTGTGCTGAGAGATTAAACTAATTTCTCAGAGCTGTCAAATCAGGACGTGTGTGTGTTGTGTGTGTGAGAAAGTGAGCTAGATGTTGCACTTTATGCACAATCACACAATTTGCTTTTTTTCCTACATCTTCCGCCTAGCTGCTAGCTCTTTAGCGCTGTTCTCTCTGAGGTTCTTGTGTTGATAACTGACACCATGAATACGCTAATCCGCTGTCTGATCCTAATGATGTTGTGATCTTGTGTGTGTGTGTGTGTGTGTGTTTTGCTATTGTCGCTGCAGTGTGTATTGGGATTACGCCATGACCATCCGCCTAGAGGAGATTGTGTATCTGCATTGTCATCAGCAGGGTACGTTACGGCCTTATTACCTCAGTGTAACAGTTAGCCATGACTTGGTTTCATTAAACCCAAGTGCTTAGCGTTTCTAGCCTGTGGATCCAAACTTGATGACTGTGAAATGTATGGTATTAGAGGATTCAGATATGAAGTAAGCGGCTGCGTGGGTTTAATTAAACCCCCTGAGTCAGGCTTTTACATGCTCATTCATAACTCTGTACACACAGACACAAAGCCTGCAGGAAGAGGATGTGCGCGTGAGTGTTTAAAGAGGCTGGAGAAGAGTTGTGAGAATGTGCTGCGCTTTTATTAAAAAACATACATAGAACCAGTTGAAGCTGGCTTGCATTTTAGATTCTGGAGATAATTTTATTCAGGTTGATTTATGCAGTTAGATGAGGTTAGAGACTTATAATGTTATTATGTTATTATATCTCAGCTCCTCTCTTCAACTGGAATGGTTTACACTGGTTGTGCACGGTGTGTGTGTGTGTGTGTGTGTGTGTGTGTGTGTTACAGTGGACAGCGGGGGAACCATAGTTCTGGTAAACCAGGATGGCATCCAGAGACCTCCTCTCCGTTTTCCACAAGGTGGCCATCTCCTGCAGTTCCTGTCGTGTCTGGAGAACGGCCTGCTGCCTCACGGCCAACTCGACCCCCCACTGTGGTCCCAAAGAGGCAAGGTCAGCACCGCAAAAACCCCTTCCTCATTTTATTCAGGGCTGCGGAGCTGGACAACGGCACATCTGTCTGCAGCTGGAAGCCCATTGTCTATGTGCATAAGGGACGGTGTTACTGTCTCACATGTCTAATAGATCTCATCGTTATCGTTAAAAAATACCACAGCTTTTTTCAAAAGAAAATACAATGTGCCTCCATCATCTGCAGGTTTCCGTGTTTTGCAGGAGCATCGCTTCTTCTTCACCTGCTGGACCGTCAGGGCAATAAAACCAATCACAGCTTTATATGAGACATGATATTTAAAGAAACAATACAAACAACACAAATTACACAATATTTTAGCAATTATTACAGACTTTTAGTAGTAGTTTGTAATCCTGTAAAACATGTAAGGAATCTCGCTGCTCAAGACGAATCAGACATTGATCATTAATGAGTTCAATCGAATTGTGAAACTTATATAGACATCCAGGATTATTAATGCTTCTGGGGTTTCATTCTTCATTACTTTCTTTGTAACAATTAACTTGTTAGGATTAAGGTAATGTGTATTGAGATGATGTGTGTGTACATGTTTCTTCTCTTAGGGAAAAGTCTTTCCTAAGCTGAAGAAGAGAGGAACTCAGGGATCGGTGGACTCGGTCTTGGATAAGGAGGAGGACGAAGCCACTGATTACGTCTTCCGCATCGTCTTCCCCAACAGCCAGCCTGAGCTCGGTCAGTGTGTGTGATTGTGTGTGTGTATGTGAATGTGGTATATGTTGGAGTTTTTGAATATGTATAAAACATTTGCATTTCTGAAAATCGCGTGATAGATGAGAAGATGAATGAACTGATATAATAAAAGACTCGTGCTATCGGAGTAATCTGTAAGAGTGGAGCACATCCTGAGTGTTTTATTCTGCCTACACCACAGCAGTCTGTTAATGATTACATAAACCCTGTGGATAAGCTGTTGCTATAGAAACAACAGCGTTCTGTATTAGAACAAGTGCATTCATATAAACGTGTGCTTCGCAGCTGCACCACTTACACCATTAACGTGCTACTCTTCTAAGAGCTTGACAAGTAATGCTGCCGTAAGTAATGCTTAACCATGTGTGTTCCAGCTGGTTCAGAGCTGATGGAGCAGGGGGTGAACATCTGGCAGCCGACGCCAAGGAAATCCTCATGTTCTCAGGCCAGCTTCTCGGATTCAGTGTCGCCTAACAGCTGCAATCACGAGAGGTACAGTGGGAGTTAAAGTCTAGATAAAGGACATGTGTGAGACGCTGAAGGAGACAGATTTGACCACTTTAGGAGTAATATCAAGGCTTTCAGGCCGAGCTCCTGAAGCGATTATGAATGACTTAAGCTTTCCAGCGAGACCTGAAATCCTTTCTGCAGCTACAGCTCTTGTTAGCGAAAGCTTGACGCGCGACGTGACAGCGTGTTTCGCCTTTAGAGCACGGGTCCAATTAGCAGTCATTTAGTCACTGGTGTGTCGATTAAAAACCGGCTGACTTTTTTTTTTCACCCTTCAACAGCACTCATTTATTTTCTACAATCTCCTTTTTGCAAATGAGTGTATTTCTTTTGCATGATCAGTGAATATATCATCTTTCAGCACTGCTGTGGAGTTCGAAAAGATGAAACACACTGTTTGATTTATCATTTATCTCAGTCATGGATGACATATGAATTGGGTTGTCTCTGTAAAAAAATCTAAATAAACAGGTGGTGTAGTGGTTAGCACTGTCGCCTACCACCTACTGGGTCTGGGTTCGATTCCTGGCCAGGCTCGATTCCCATCTGTGTGCAAGGAGTTTGCATGTTCTCCCCGTGTTTGGTGGGTTTCCTCTGGAGACTCCGGTTACCTCCCACAGTCCAAAATCCTGCAGATTAGGCTAACTGGGATTCTCTAATTGCCAGTAGTGTGCGTGAGTGTGTGTATGTGTGTGTGCCCTGCGATGAATTGGCACCTTGTATGGGGTGGACCCTGCCTCGTGCCCTAAGTCTCATGAGATTTTCCCAATATAATTACTCAGTTATGGTCATCATAAATAGACTAGTTTAATTTACATAACTGATCTTGAATTTGTTTGGTGGACCAGGTTGTCTAATGCCATATGATGATGATGGTGATGGTGATATGTCATTTTTTTCTCCAGAGCTCCCTTGAAGCTTCTTTGTGACAACATGAAGAATCAGATCATCTCCAGAGCGTTCTACGGCTGTATGTACTGTATAAACCCAAACACAGCATTCAGTCACAGCTTCAGTTGTATCCAAGAGTGTATTCTGTGTGTGTGTGTGTGTGTGTGTGTGTGTGTGTGTTTTGATGATGTGGAAATATTTTCTAATAGAGTCACGAGTACTGTGAATCGAATCTGTCTTCCTGTCTGTTCATAGGGTTGGCGTACTGCCGTCACCTGTCCACGGTGCGCACGCACCTCTCGGCTCTCGTCAATCACACAATCATAATGCCCGATGTGCCGTGCGACGCATACGGAGGTCTCACTGCGCCGGTCTGGAACAAGTTCCTGCAAGAATGCAGTGTATCTATAAACACACACCCACATAAGCACACACGGAGTATTTGTACATTTTCATATATATACGTACACGTACGGACCAAAACACTGTGTCGTCTCTTTATAGTAAACTAGTCAGCCTCAGACACAAGCTTGTTCCCATGCGCTCACCTACACACTCAGTCACCTCCTGCATTTTAACACATGCACATATTGACGAAGCCCGCGCTCACTACATTGTGAAACTGATCCCAGATCAGCATACGCAGCGTAGCTGGGTTCGCTTATGCATATTTATCACCATGATTAGTCACACACACACACACACACACACACACAATATGTGCAGAATGATTAATGCAGAGCCTCTGGGGCTCAAAGTGCTGTCTCTAAACACCACATGTCATTTTTATGAGTGTTCCAAACAATGCCAGTTGTATTGACACAGTTCAGTGCGTGCTTCGTTGTTTACCTATTCTCATGACTCATGAGTAGGTTCAATAGTCAGATTTTTATTATATAATCTCGGTACGGGTTGCAGGCTTTTGGAATCAGTACGGCTGTTATGTCTGGTCAGACAAATACTACCATCTGACCATTTCCTTTCTAATCCTAATTCTAATGTGTCCTGTTGTAAAGGTTTGTGACGAGCAAGAGCTCTGGCGCTTGGTATATTTTGGAGGAATTGAGCCCTCTCTACGAAAGGAGGTCTGGCCCTTCCTGCTGGGTCACTACCAGTTCGGGATGTCCGAGAAGGAGAGGAGAGAGGTCAGTATCGAGATCCGCAACTCACGTCTTTATGTATTTAACCAAAAGGGGCGGGGCTTTGCTCAGGCTGTCTGTAAGGGTCTCCTGCTATGAACACTGACCCCTGCAGGTGGATGACAAGGTGCGGTCGTGCTACGAGAAGACGATGAGCGAGTGGTTGGGCTGCGAGGCCATCGTGAAGCAGCGGGAAAAAGAACAGCATGCTGTAGCCTTGGCCAAGTGCTCATCTATGGCCAGCATGGACAGCAACAGTCCAAGGGTGGTGCATCGTGACTCGTCCATCAGTAATGAGGTACACACTGTGACATCAGTGCATCAGTGCCTGGACTTGTCCTCAGTCATTTTCTGATATAAACCTGACACCTGGTGGCCACACACTGAATTTTTCTTCATTAGTTCCTCATGATCTCTCAATGTACAGTAATGTTTAATTAAAAAAATGTTCTCTGTCTGTAGTCTTCTCAGAGCTGTAGTTCAGAGAGGCAGAGTGCTCGTCTGCAGAGTGACTCCAGTAGCAGTACACAGGTAAATCATCCAATATTCATCTGACTGACCTGTCCTTGTTTAAGAGTTTATAAAACAGTTTATTGTTTTGAACAATCAACTCGAAATTGATTTAAACAGTGAAGACATCATTTTTGGCCCAAATATAGACATATATTTCTGCAGTGTTAAATCTAAACAGGTATCCCCCCGTCCCCACATTACCCCTGCTAGTTCTTCATCCCCCAAAGCCCCTTCCCCTTGAGTAGTTGGCTTCCCTTTGGCTTTTTCCTTCAGGTGTTCGAGTCCGTGGACGAGGTTGAACAGATTGATGTAGAGTCCAAAAGCAATGAAGTCAAGCTCCTCCCCAAAGTCTCCAATGGCTCAGACTCGGGTCACCCCTCTTCCGGAAACTTCTCTGTCACCTCAGGCTTGTCTGAATCTCTCAGCATAGATGACAGCAGCGCACAGGAGTTGTCAACCAAAGCGTCCATCCAGGATAGCGTCATGGAGGATGATAAGAAGGAGAAAACCAACACAGCTCATAATGTGGAAGTTTTTGATCCGAGAAGTTCTGCAGGGCAAAAAAGGTGTAATGAGGTAGAGTTTGGAGACCTCTCAAAAGCTGCTGAATGTCTGAAAGGTATTGGACCTCAAATGATAAAGGACAAAGAGGTCAAAGAAGCAGAACAAACTAAAGAGAATGAAAAGTCTGGAATAATGGTGTCCATTTTAACAGGAGAGCAAAGTGAAAGCTCTGAGACAGGATCCAGTCCAGGAGGCTTAAAGACAACAGAGACTGAGATCTTAAATGCTTCTGTATCCATAAAGAATAATGAAACTGAGAAAATCCAAACATATAAAGCGTCTAAGAATCAAACTGATTCAAGACCAGAGAAAGAGTCGGCACCTGAGGCTCAAAGTCCAAGCCGGGTTAAGGAGAAAGATCAGATGGAGACGGTCAGGAAGAAGGTCATGATGCCGTGCGCTTCTGTGGTTAAGGAGATCGTAGTGCCTGTTGTGTTTGAAGCCTTCAGCATGCGTGAAATGAGCAAAGAGACACCCACCACAGATTCTGACGAATCCCCCTCAGCCATCGAGATGGAGGACATTCCCATGGCCCGGCTGGTGCGTGTTCAGGAAGGCACTGATGCACTTCTACCTGAAATGGAGAACGAGTACTCTCAGTTCGATCCACATGCTGAGGCCAGTGAGAAGAACACCGGCGCCTCACATCCTCCCTCCACAAGACCGACTTACTCGGTACAAGCCTTATTTATCATTAAATGCATTAAACTGCACGCATCGGTCACATCCTAATACAGTAGTTCATACAAAATCTCATCACATCCTGAATTGGCTGCAAATTCAGATTTTGTGTTAATAAGTTATTGTTTCTATAGTAACAGCTTGTTCATAGACACTTGTATGGCAAATGCTTCACGTAAACATGTTATATAACTGAGAAACAGGTTAAACTGTACTGCCTGGTGCTTGCAGCAGGAGCTGTTGGACTTGTACACTCTGAACCTGCATCGTATCGACAAGGATGTGCAACGGTGCGACAGGAACTACTGGTACTTCACGCCGGCTAACCTGGAGAAGCTCCGCAATATCATGTGCAGGTGAACCAGTGGTAAAATTTTGTTTGGAATTTTGTTTGGAATCCGTCATGGTGTCATAAAGCAGAGCCAGAGGTCTGGATTCTAACTCTGCCACAATTTACAATAATATAGTGTATTTAATTACGTATTAATCAATAATCAGCCTAAACAAACCAGAACTCAGTCACAGTTTTTATTCATTTTTAAATAATTGATGGCTACACTCCATCTACAGTTACATCTGGCAACATCTAGAGATCGGGTACGTACAGGGGATGTGTGACCTTCTTGCTCCTCTGCTGGTCATCCTTGATGATGGTGAGTGTATATAATTTTTTTTATTGAATGATCAGTGTTTTACTTTTTTTTAACACTTTTTTTTTCTCACAGAGGCTCTTGCCTTTAGCTGTTTCACTGAACTGATGAAGCGAATGAATCAGAACTTTCCTCACGGAGGGGCGATGGACACTCATTTCGCCAACATGCGGTCCCTCATCCAGGTGAACCTGATTGGAAAGCACACTTTAGCCTTTCGTTCGTGCCATCTTACATTTCCAATATCAAATCTCTCCATCTGTGCAGATCCTGGACTCGGAGCTCTTCGAGCTAATGCATCAGAACGGCGACTACACACACTTCTATTTCTGCTATCGCTGGTTTCTCCTGGACTTTAAACGAGGTAACGAAAAATCTGCGAATCCCGATTCAAATCCGAGGGCTGTGAGAGAGACAGCGTGTCAATACGTTTGGAGAACCAGCAGTTTATTCTTCTCTGAAACCTGAATCATCCTGTTGAGGTTAACAAAGAAATGTGATAAGATCATTAAGGCCTTGTAAAATAAGAGTGGCGAGAGCTTTGAGAGCAGTTAAGCCAGTGGAGAAACTTGGTCAACTGATGCCAAAATTATTCCCCTGGTGGTGATTATTTTACTTTTTTTAAATTCCTGTTGATTTCTGTAGGGGTCGCTAAAATCAAGGGAAACTAATGGATGAACTTACTGCGGCATGAAGAAAGATGGAAACCTCTTTCAGCTTGGTGAAATGTGATTTGTGCTTATGATTTAGTGACTCTCTGGTGCGTTGTTTTTCTGTCTCTGTCCCCAGAGCTGGTTTATGGTGATGTGTTTGCAGTCTGGGAGAGCATTTGGGCTGCTAAGCACGTCTCCTCTAGCCACTTTGTCCTGTTCATAGCTCTAGCCATCGTTGAGATCTACAGAGACATCATCCTGGAGAACAACATGGACTTCACAGACATCATCAAGTTTTTCAACGGTATCACAGCAAAGTTAAAACCTCACACAATCCTATGCAATGTATAAACCCAGTGCTAAGCTTATAAATGTTTGTTTGTTTGTTTTTTCTTCAGAAATGGCCGAACATCATAACGTGAAGCAGATCCTGGAGCTGGCTCGAGAGCTTGTTTGCAAAGTGCAGATGCTCATCGAAAACAAGTAACACAAACCCAGCGCCCTTCGTCAGTCTTTGTGCCAAAACATTTCATTAGTGCTTACTGCATAAACTCGACAAGAAACAGCCAAGAGAACCATTCAGATCCGAGCATTTACATTTACATTTACTTACAATTATAGGCAAATGCTGCTATTGCATTCGTTCGTCTTTAGCAAACAATTTATCCCGGGCTAGGGTGGAAGATCTGGGATCTAGCCCAGGACCAAAATGCAACATACATATATATTCACCCCTACGGGACAAATTGGCATGTTTCTAGGATGTAGGTATAAAAATGTCATAGGGTCAAAGGGTTATCCTCACTTGTGAAACTCCACACAACACACATACATGCAAAGAGCTTAGAATCAAACCGGGACCCTGAAGCTGTGATAAAGCAACACCACCTGCTGCACCACCGGTGTCTTTAACATTTTAAAGTATGACTCTACTGCAAGTAACAGGTAATAGCTATCGATCGCTATTAAAAACTCATACTTTCAGACCACGATAATACTTATATACGCAAATCCTATCACACATTACAGTGAGTAAAGCTTTCGGCTCACGTCGTTCCTTTCCACAGCTGCACGTCTGTTATCAACTTGTGTGTTTCTTCAATAACTTTCCACAGCATTCTGTTAATATTTATGTAGTTTGGTGCTTCATTAAGGTTTGGCTTTAACACTGTGTTACAGAAACGTATTCTCAGTCTGATCTCCTTCCAGCCTTCAAACCAGTAGTAATGATATTTAGTGTTGCGTTTTATAACATACAGGTATGTACTTATTATTGTGAAACATCGTTCCAGAATCAGGTTATCAAACACACCACATCTGGTATTTCATCTGTTTGCCAACGTTAAGCGTATCACTGTAAGGCATACAGTAGCCTACAGCGCCTTGCACAAGTATTCACCCCCTTGAGCTTTGCCACATTTTTTACTTGGAACGAATGAAATGCATTAAGGCATTAATATTAGTTGGATGCACATAAAATGAAAGTGTCATGTGATCTTGGTGTAAGTACATGTGTTCCTGGAAGAAGCCATATCTAAAGGAAAATCATCATAAGCTATTAAATCAAATTCCAAGACCAAGGTTGAAAAATTTAATAAAAAAACAACCTCAAAAAGTTCCTGTGTTATTAAGAAATCTAAAGGACATGACACAATCACGACCATCTGAATGTGGATGTTTGGGTAAAGAAGGGATTCTTCAGATAAACAACAAGAGACCCGTGATGCTTCCCCAAGATTGTTCCACCATTCTTCCATATTATATGCATTATTGGTAATGATTAATCAAACTGTTTTGATTTATTTCTCCTCACCTCAATGTTAAAAGGTGTTCTGCATGTAGCCTAGTTCCATGTACACTGTACAACATGGCTGAATCCTTATGCAAGGCCCTGTATGTGAACTTCCACGGTTTTTCACTTTACTGTGACTAACACAAAACAAAAGCTTATTTGTGCTTAAGGAAAAATCTTTATTATATATTTATTACATAGAGCAATCTTAATATATATTATGATTCATGGTGTTAGAGAATGTGTTTTTTTTGTAAATGGAAATATATTAAAGCATATAAAAAAAAGGCTTCCTATTTATTTTTGCATACTGAAGTAACTTACTGTTTACAACGTGGCCTTAACTGTGTTTCTGCTAGTCTGTGTGCCCCACTGGTGCTGCCTGAGTCCAAGTTTAGGGCATCTGCCCTCTGCCTTTTATCAATTCAGGACCTGAATTACAATGATATGCCTGTCAGGGTCAGACTTTTGGAAAATCTGTATCCACTACGCCATGAGTGGCATCTGAACATTAGACTTGCAACAAACTACCAAAGTACTTTTAGTGATATTTTATTGTTGCTGCAGCAAAATGACATAAATAAAATGTTTTAGTCATATTAACTAGACAGAATCTTTAAAATAGATTAGCGGTGTTGACTGCAGAGAGTGTAGTAAAGCTGGGTTATGGCCATGTCTATGGAAATGAATAGAACCCAAACTGAAATCTCCTCTATTTTGTTGACTAGAGCAGTGTGTCCACTGTTTCATCAGCAGTTCTTTTAAGCGGTGTGTTCGCCTGACGTTTCTGCTCCTGTGTGAATGTGGCATTTTATCGTGATGCTTTGGATATCAGTGGAAAAAAAGTGAAAACTAGCTGCTTCATGATAGCGAAAGAAATGTGTTATCTGTACATCTTGCTTAGAGCTGTTTATTTATTTGTTTATATCTCAGCGCACTCATTTTGTCTTGGCTTTTGTATGTAAAAGCTAAACTTGTTCCATGTGGTTTATGATTAAATGATATATGTGCCTCTATACAATCAAATGGTGTTGTTTGTTATTATTATTATTATTATGAGTATAAGGGCCAAATATGACAAGGAGAACCAAACATGATGTTTATTTCTTGTGGGTAGTTAGTGGGTGTATGATTATAACAATACTGTAGAAAAGAAAAGGTACTAGCGCCCGAACAGGGACTTGAACCCTGGACCCTCAGATTAAAAGTCTGATGCTCTACCGACTGAGCTATCCGGGCTTCGAGAGTTCATGTTATATGCGGCTCTACAAATAGAGCACACAATCAACCCGCTAACTACCTACTGAACCCGGATCAGCTCACCATGATCTCGCGAGGGCTTATCGCTTCCTGAGCAGACATGTCTCACAGCGCTTGTGTTGGATATAATTTAGTTTGTCCTGTTGGACAATTACTGAGATCCTCGGCTTTTAGCGACATAGCCCAAACGAGGAAGATCAGCACGTGCACACTGCGGCGGTTAAACCCAGCCGCGCCGCTGCGGCCTTCACATCCTCGGTGTGTCTTACAGGAGCTTCCCGCACACGGTGCGTCTCACTGGGCCAGAGGAGCGAGGTGGCGCCGCTGGACGAGCTCAAGCCAGTCTGGGTTCGTTTCAAGGGTAAGTTACAGTAATATGTGCGTTCAGTTAAAATTTCAGTAACGTTTAAATTTTCTTAGGTTCGTTATACAATCTGTTCTACTTAGTATGATTCAGGAAAAAAATAAACGTATTTGGAAACTAAACGACGTGTTCCTTATTGAACCGATGATAACGTTTCCCGCAATTCTAACGCTCATTTGCACGTCGCATTTGTCCACGTGTAATTTGTACATGCGCCGTGTTGCTGTCAAGTTCATCCCCAGGCTGCTGACCCAGGAGCAAAGAGAACAAGAACTCCTGAAGTCTGCCGAGAAGTCCGTCAGCGTGCCGTGGGCGACCCGTCCTTCATGTCGAGCCTCATTACCGGTGACGGAACTTGGGAGTATGAGTTCGACCCTGAGACAAAGCAACAGTTTTCACAGTGGACGAGCTCGCCGTCTTTTTCGACACCTGCAGCATCGAGAATTCGTCCCCAGGGCGCAGACTGTCAATACTGATCTCTACTGCAGCTGAAGGAGGACGTACGGCTAAAGCGACCGGATCTGTGGCGCTAATCTCGAAACTTTTTGATAACCCCTTCGTAATTTGTGAGGGAAACGGGACTGAGTGGGAAAGTCTCTCAGTCAGAAGTACAAGATGTGGATGGAGGCGTCTAGTGCGCATTACCTCAGGTCGCCTGCAGGGGGAGCAGGAAAAAAAAAAGCTCACGTCTAAACTTAACGGCAATGCAGCTACGAGATGGGAAGTTTGAATCATTTTAGTGATTCGGTTCTTTGAATCATCAAAATGAACGAATCTTTTTTTGAGTCATTTAGTTAATTTCGTTCTTTTGATAAGAAATAAAATAAAATGTTGCAGTTCAATAAAAAAGACCCCGAATATGTCTACATACACAGATTTTGGCTATTGTTATTGTAATTAAAATATTACAATGCAGTTAAGGACATATTATAATAAACAGAATGAGCAGCTCACCTCTCATACCTTCCAGTCTAAATCGTTCGCTCTTTTGAATCTATTGCACCGCATAGCGTCTATGGGAGTCACGTGAAAAAAGAGCAAACAACGCGCAGTAAAAGAGTCATTGAGAAAGAATCGCTCAATTCTGTTTTCTGTACGTAACCTACGGGGGTTTTGCGAAGAATTGCGCATGCGCGCACAATGAACGAATGACTTCCGAGTCACGTTAAAGATTCGTTCAAAAAGAACGAATCATTCATGAACAACCCATCACTACTGCGAAATGCTACCGAATAAACCAAAGAGGGGAAATGGTTTAGTCTTGATGCTTATTTGGGAGTGTGTTTGCTTATCAAATAAACACCATAAATAAGAACAGTTTGAAGCCATTAGGTATCCAAAGAGTAAAGAAAATGAGAAACTGGTAGAATATAAAGACATGCAGCTGTTATCTCTTAATGAGGACAGTGTTGAATAAGTTTTGTAGTAAAATAGGCAATATAGAACAATTAATGTGGGGCACTGGTGGCTCAGTGGTAGGTGTTTCGCCTGTGTTGATGTTTTCTTTACATCAATTGAATTTTTATTTTTTTATTTCTTTTTATTGAAAGAAGCCCGGGTTCGATTCCCAGCCAGTGCCCAAACCCCCCAGCCACTGGATACAGTGCCGGTCCCAAGTCCAGATAAAATGGGAGGGTTGCGTCAGGAAGAGCATCCGTCGGAAAACCTGTGCCAAGTTATAGTGCGGACTGGATATTCCGCTGTGGCGACCCCTTGCCGGGAGCAGCCGAAAGACCAACAATATAACAATGTGTAACCTGTCTTGCTGTGTCACTAGCTTACATAGCACTGAATTTAATTTCATATCCAATGTGTCATGTCATAACCTATCTATGTTAAGGCAAATTATTATTGTAATATTTGTAGTAATTTTTTTTTCTTCTGTGGGGCCTAAAGGAGAGGTCGTCCAGAGCACTATACTGTACACAGTGTAGGCATTGCTTTGAGTGAGAAATTTTGAGCAAAAATTACAGCAAAAGTCAAAACACAGAACTTAACACTGTGTAATCAGGCGAAACAGTCTGCAATAATTATTAGATACGCTGTGGATATTTTGAATATAAATCTTTAGGTAATCAGAATGAGTAGCAAATAATGTTTCCTGTTTTTTTTGTATAATAGTACATACATGCTATCTATGATTTCTTACGAGCGCAAACAGCTCAAAAACATATATTATTTAAAGAGAAATATATATGAGGGTCGTTAAGGTCAAACTGGTTGAAACCTTCTGGGTGGTAATTTCTCGATAATGAAGGTGTAAAACCAACTGGGTGCCGCCCTCCCAAAAAAACAAAATACAAATAAACATACCCACCCTCCCTCCGTTTCAGGGAAGTGGCAACCCTAAATTAGTTTCTGTTTAACATGCTGTGTGTTTTCACAACCAGTCACCTTAGAGCAAAGTGTAAACTGGTGGAAAACAAGACATAGTTATGATTAGTATTATGATTGTGTGTTTGTGTTTCTTTTCAGGTTCCACAGTTTCCCACATGGGAGCCAGTAGCTGAGAGCCAGCTTCCTCCTGTAAGGCTCTTATCATACAGCACACAGTTCACATGCTCTCTGCCCAAACATATTCTTGACAGTTACTGACAGGAAACCATGACAGTTCAGCCAGAAAGTTCACCGCAGTTCACTCCAACAGTTCTCCACAGGTCATAGAGATATAATTACACAGAATGCACAGATTCATGCTGCAGGTATAACAGCATTTGGAAACATAATTAGTAAACTTTGTTCAATTCTGCAGCCTACTAAAGTCTCTGTTGACCTCGTGGACAAGTTGGAGAGACTCGCTCTTGTAGATTTCGGCAGTCAGGAAGGCGTGGAGTGTCTGGAGAAAGCGATTCGGTTCGCCGATCAGCTCCATGTGGTCGATACAGAAGGTGTGGAACCGATGGATTCTGTCCTGGAGGACACGTAAGGGCGAGCCCAACACATTATTTTTGATTGACATGTATGCAGGTTAGAAAAATCTATACTTTGCTTGAAACGTCGAAACTTATCTACTGGACCAAAGAGGGAGGGTTTTCACAGGTCAGCTGCACATCTCATAAACCTTGACACAGGGTTAAAACCAACAGTCAAAACAGTATCATGAGAACCAAAGTTATTCCTGCAAGGATTTCTCAGTTACCTGACCTAAACTTTAAAAGCATTATTTAATAATGAATATCAGCTGGGCTATTTTGTAACTGCTACATATATGTACAGTATAAAAGTACTCCTGTGTCCTTGGGTTCTGAAAATTACATTTAGTCAGGAAACAAACATGTCACAAATCTCACTTCAGAACAATCAGTCTGGACTATAGATGGACAATGAATAAGTAAAAAAAAAAAGTCATTATGCTGATTATTATTCTTAGTAGTAGTAACATTCCAGTCAATATTCTGCAGTAAGTGCTATAACTGGCCAGTTTGACTTTGTGTATTTCTCAGAGCTGTGTATCTGAGAGAGGACACGGTGACGGAGGGAAACTGTGCAGAGGATCTTCTTCGGCTTTCCAGATGCACAGAGGAGGAATATTTTGTGGCACCTCCAGGTCAGCATACTCATCTCACACACACACACACACACACACACACACACACACACACACAGACACACACACACACACACACACACACACACACAC
>JAOTQY010000026.1:14936073-14955239 GCA_026413445.1 Dolichallabes microphthalmus | reverse complement strand
CCCACCAAGCACGGGGAGAACATGCAAACTCCATGCACACAGAGACGGGAATCGAGCCCGGACCCTGGAGGTGCAAGGCGCCAGTGCTAACCACTACACCACCGTGCCGCCACATTTTACTGTATAATTTTTAATTTTAATATCTGCTGTTTTGTGTCTGCAGTAATGAGTTCAAACACTTCCAGAAGATGACCATGACCCCCATAGTAGAAGGTAAACAAAATCTCACTTCCTTTTTTTAAATTTTATTTTAAAGTTTACCTAATGTGCACATTAGTTCTGTATTAGAATTGATTTATGCTCCTGTGTCAAGTCTAAGCATAGCCTACAGCGTAGGCTACCCAAGTGTCCTACTGTATGCCTGCTGCACAAAGATTAAAAAGGCTAGTTGGCAATGGGATTTCTATACTCGGTCTCTTCACCACTCAGGTGAGTTTCTTTTGGTGAAAGAAGCTGAGTGGATATTGTTGGGGTTGGAGCTAAGGATGTTGAAGGCAGAGAGCTGTAGAGTTGGTTCAGAAGCATAACTCAGGTTTTACTATACTGTAAACACTGACTGTAAACAGAGTGTGTATGTTTGTTTGTCTGGGGGTGTATGTGTGACAGGTAAAAAGAATGTGGTCATCATGGGTAGGAAGACCTGGTTCTCGATACCAGAACAGAACCGGCCTCTCAAGAACAGGATCAACGTAGTCTTGAGCCGAGAACTGAAGTAAGACTTTCGAGTGAACTCGGTTAATTCTTTATACAGTACAGTCAATGTAAAACGCCTACACACTCTTGTTTAAATGCCAGGTTTTTCTGATATTATTATTATTTTTTTATTTTTTTTATGTTATAATAACCTGGTTGCATAAACATAAACTCGTACCCCTAAACTATTTTGACTTTATTCCAGGACTCAGTCTTTTTGGATAGGAGTCTAACAGCACGGTACATCTTAACTTTTGCCCACTCTTCCATTTCCTGTGCACGGCCCTCATCAGGTCACCCCACTGATTTTCAGTTGGATGCATGTCTGTGCTCCAGAACTTTCTAAACCGATAACCTTCTTGAGGTGAAGCCATATTTCTTCTGTTGTTGATTTCGCTGGATGCTTTGAGCTGTTGTCATGCTGAAAAGCTAAATTCTCCTGCATTCTACCAGATGCCTGGAGGTTTCGTACCAAAATTGACTGGTATGAAGAACTGTTCTCAATTTTCTCCACCTTGACTAATGCCCCAAGAAATGATGCCACCACCACCATGCTTCATTGTGAGGAGGATGTTTGTTTTTTTTAAGTGATGTGCTGTTCAACCTTGGTTTTATCAGCCCAAATACATGTTCCTGCAACCTTTTGGAAGTCTTGATGTATGTTTTTACAAATCCTTTCTTACGAAGGATGCTTTCCTTAGTAAGAAAAGGCTTCAATCTAGCCACCCTTCTCAATAGCTCAGACATATGAAGAATCCAGGAGACTGACGTGTAGTACACAACCAGAAATTCCTGTTGTATTCGTATTTACTGTTGGTGTCGGACTTTTGGCAGCCTCTCTGATCCATCACCTTTTCATTCTTGGTAATGTCAACGTTGTGCCATACCGTATGTCCTCCACTTCTTGAAGATGGTCTTCCTAGTGTATATTTAATGCCTTGGAAATTATTTTATACACTTCTTCTGACTGATGTCTTTCAACAGTGTGATCTCTTTGATGCTTTGAGGCTTTTGTTATAAGATGCAACTAAGTAAATGTCAAGAACATCCTACTAGAACAGCTGAATTTTAACTGGGTCACTTTCATTGATGTGTCCTGACAGATATTTGAATTGAGTTTGAGTGATTGGTTAATTCTTAACACAGCCACCCCCCCTCCTCCTCCTCATTTTTAAGAGGGTGTGTACACTTATGCAGCTACATTATTTTAGTTATTTTATTGTGTTTTTATTTTCCTTTCATTTTAAAAGATTTCTGTCATATTTCTCAGTTCAGTTGCACAGGATACATTAAAGGAGGAAAAAAATCTAAAATTATTTATCATGGGCTCCTTTTTTAACATCAAACAGCCTGGCATTTTCACAGCCGTGTGTGGACTTTTGATATCCACTGTACATGCGGTTTCTGTGAGATCATCTCTTATCAAACTTCGACAAATGTCTTGATCTGAAATAAGTGAAATTAGCTTTTTTTCTTTTAATTATTTGATTTAGGACAGCCCCAGAGGGAGCACACTACCTAGCCCCTGACTTTAGCTCAGCGCTGCGTCTTCTAGAGAACCCAGAGCTCGAGGCTCAAGCTGATCAAGTGTGGATCATCGGCGGGAGTTCACTATACAAGG
This sequence comes from Dolichallabes microphthalmus, assembly GCA_026413445.1. NCBI lineage: Eukaryota > Metazoa > Chordata > Actinopteri > Siluriformes > Clariidae > Dolichallabes > Dolichallabes microphthalmus. Next base: position 14,952,925 of record JAOTQY010000026.1, on the reverse strand, counting down.
TCCAGTGATCATTGGGAGAGTCACAATCCCACACACACACACACACACACACACATTCACTACAGAAGATCATCAACAAGGCTTTACTGTGGATTTGTCACAAACTACACCCTGCTCACTATATAGGCCACACACTGTATAGTACACTATCGGGACGGGAACCTCCAGTCATCTCCCAATAGGATATTATCCCAATTCTTAGGTTTGATTCTATAAATACTGTATAACGATTTTATAAATATTCTGATTCAATATTACATTTTCATTCACTTTTGTTATAATTTTAAACCTTTAATTAAATGTGTTAAATGTAGCCCGTTTCTTTAGTCTTCTCACTTAAAAACCAAGCGAAGCATACAAACTAACTTCAAATACAAGAGGTTAACATTTAACTGAGCGGCATGTGTGTGTGTCCTCAGCCATAGTTATTATTTCTAAGAAAACTCAGTAAATAATTCACGCCAACCACACGGGATGAAAACATGTAAATAGATTACATGTAGGATTATAAAGAAACGGTGATGTTCAACCTCCTCAAATGCCGCCAAAGTCTAAAAATGCAACATTGAGCGAGCGGGTTGAGTGGGCAGGCACACGGGCACGCGCGTGGCCTAGTCACTACACAGGCCATAAAAACCTCACTCCAGTATGGATGTGTCCCAAACCACAACGTGGCACATTTTTAAAAGAAAAGCACTTAGTTTTGGATCTGCCTGTACAGAAGGACTAGCTGTTACTTTGGGCTATCAAAGATTTAAAAAAAAAGATTCTGGTGGAGTTCTTGAAGACAACACAGACAATCTTTTCTGTTCCACAGAATGGACTGGTCCAAATATAAAGGAAATATAAAGGAATATAGAGGAAATGGATATCCTTCAAACTTATACAACAGGGTGTGGCAAGCGTTAACCGAATAGAATTTTATTTTATTTTTTTAAACATGAGCGAATTATTAGAACCAGCACTCCTATATTATTACCAGTTTAAAGTGGAAGGACCTAAACGTACCTGCTACAGTAAATCCCACCAGTGTTTCAACTGTGCTTCCATAGTTCTTCCTCAGAACACTGCCCAGTCTGTGCCAAAGAACAATAGATCCAGGGAATGAAATGTGCTAGTTAGCTCCCCCAAACCATGCAAATTGGTGTGGATCCTTCCTTCCTTCAAACTAGAGTGATCATTTGCATGCATTGAGTCAGACCGAGTTAATCTGCTTGAACAACGCAATAAGCTGTACCCTGTACCAAAACACAAATACATGAGCCCTCAGAACTCAACCTGATCCTGACCCTGTAGAATGGAAGAGACGAATCTAATTCTACTAAGAAAAAAAAAACAAAAACTAAATGGGAATCAAAAACGGAACTTGAACGGGAAACTGAACACACAAAAGGCTATTATAATGGCAGAAAGTGTGGCAGAAGGTCTTTACCAATGGTGGAGTTAGGTCTGAGTACCTGTATCACCTACCTGACGTGGCATATTGTCTTTAAGCGTCATTAAATGTCATCAGCGTATGTTTGTTTTTATTTCCCTCACCAAGACAGTGGTAAAAAAAACCTCACTCCCCCCGTGTGACCGACAGGTGTGTACTGCAGTCTTTAATCGTGACAACGGCGACCCAAATACAAACTCCTATGACCCAGAGTTTGGGAAGCATCAGCTCTAAGACATCAGGAAAACCAAACTTTGTAGTCCATGGTGTACTGAAAACCTTAAAGGAGCTTTTAAGACCTGTTTTAAAAAAAGAAAAGAAGATGCCCAAGAAAAAAAGAGAAGCTAACCAACTTTAAAATCTGTAGCAGGCAGACCTGAAGAATGAGCAACAGAGCAAAGAACATCGGAGGCAGTTTGTGTAAAGCCAGACACTAAATACACCAGAGAAGAAGATGTAGAGGGGATGATGGGTAAGATGAAGGGTACACATTGAGGGTACACATCAATGTACCCGGGTTACTAGACAACATGAAATGGCAAAGAAGAACACGCTCCGGGACGGACCTCATGAACGGCCTCCAAGAAGTCCACATCTCACTCAATGTGATTTTTTTATTTTGTTTTTGTTTTTCTCCTGTGGAGCTACACAAAGGAGGAGGTGTACAGGACAAAGCCTGTGTGTTGCATCCCCGGGTGTTTGAGGAAACTGGTTGACGCCACTGGTGTCTTCACTGAAATTTAAATATTAGCTTTAATTTTTCTATGTAATAAAGTATAAGTACTATTTGTTTCAATAAATTGTATTGGAAATACATACTTTATTCACGATTTTAATGCCTCGTTACTTTTTATACACCCTGTAGTAACTTAGGTTCTTCTACTGAGACACTACAGAGCCATCCTAATAGCCATTCTGGTCCCATGATGCTACTATCATTTTATAAAACACGTTTCCCATAATGCTTCTTCTCTGATTCTTGAAATCTTAACTATAGTCTACCACCCTCCTGGTTTGAAGCAGTCCTCGTACTCCTACTTAAACCAGGCAAGGATCACTATGGCTCCAGTTCCTCGCGCCCTGTAGCCCTGACTAGCTGCGCGGTGTAACACCAGGTAGAGGATCATCCAATAATCGCCTTATCTTGAAGCTGGAAAGTAACGATCAGACACTAGAGCAGTCACTAGAGTGACTTTAGACAGGGTAGGAGTGCGTTAGATCACCTTGTCAGGCTGGAATCATCATGTAATGAAAGTGAACGTCCTGTTTATTTCATTTTTATTAAATTTTTTGTTTATTTAGAGGACGGTTGGGATGTACAGTCTGTCATCTTCGAATAAATGTCCCAAATAGTTTCATATATATACTACCACATTACTTTAAACATCAATTCTCTTTAAATAACCTGTAGGATATTTTATACCGTGTGTGTGAGGGCAGCACTTCTACACTAACCACACTAAAATCAGACTAAAAGTAATTTTTACTTCATAAAGACGCTGCAGATGAGCTGAGGATGAGATGAAATGTCTGAGCTCGTGTCTGTGGTTTTTCAGTCATTGAATGGCATTAAAGTTTTTAACTTTAAACACACACACACACACCGTGCTGCATGCTTCTTCACTGTCCCTCTGCTCTCCTCGTTCGGTCGGCATGGCAACGGCGATGCTCAAGGACGCTTTTTACAAAAGCCCCCTTCTTTTCTCCGTGCTCCTGTTTCACATTTCTTCTTCTCCTCCCTCGGCTTCTCTTTATCTCCGAGGCGCTTCTTGTGGAACGTTTCGGAGCTGACGGCATTCACTGTGTGACCGACTGTAAGATCCTTTCACGGCACTCAGACATTAATGCTGTACGTAATGTACTCAGTAACATACAATGCTATGTTGTTAACAAACATATATATGCATATACTGTATATAAACCACCAGATATCATTCAAGCCCATTTAAACACAATTCCACACTGAGAATGAAGGGGCCTGGTAGTGTTTTATATTCGTGAACCGTCTGGTTTCTGTCTGGCAGGAGGCGATGGAGAGCTCGGGACGCCGCCGTCTGTTCGTAACGAGGATCCTGAAGCAGTTCGACTGCGACACCTTTATTCCCGACATCGATCCAGACAAGTTCAAACTCCTCCCAGAGTGAGTGCAGCATTAGTCACTTGGCCAATTATCTAGTATTGTTTATTTGTTTATTTATTTATTTCCTTCTTTCTATTAAAGGAAATTTAGTTTTAGTTTAATTTAGCAGCTGTGGTGTAACACATCAAATGTACACAAGTCGAACTCTAAACATCACCAGGACAGCAGGAAATGTCCAATTACTGCTTAATGACAAAAACCGAGAGCTTTATCTCTCCTGAGTCTCTTATAAACCATGCAGTAGGTCTCGAATCGTGCTCCTCCTGAAGTACGGATCCAGTTCTCCACAGCAAATCGCTCACTTCTCGGGCTTGAAGTGCTCGACGACATCGTTTTTCCATTACAATGGCCGTAAATGGATTCGTAGGCTCGTGCAAGCGACATGCTCATGTTCAGTACATCAAAGTGAGTCCGAACTACAGAAGTCAACACAACATCACGGCTGTTATCTCAACATATAAATAGTTGAGATGCAGTGCAGGATGCTTAGACAGATATCAGACTTGAGTGCATCATCTGTCTTCCTTTAGAGAGAGAGGAGGGGGGGGCATGAACTTTTCTGTTTGCTTCATTTGTTCTGTATGCCTTTTAAAACTCATGGCTGATGGTTTATACTACAGTAGATATGTTTCTATTAACATTCATTGGGGTGCCAATAAATTTGCTCATTTTTTTATGCGTAGTGTTTAAGCAGGTGTAGTGTTCGTCATAGAACGGTCATTTTCACGATGGGTGCCAATAATTCTGGAGCTGACCGTGCCCTTCCCTAATCGCTTTTACCTCCGCGTGATGTTCAGTCAGGAGCGCTCGGCGTTCTGCTGATGATTAACAATGGTGTGATTTAACAGGGTTCCACCCTGGAGTTGATTAGTTTCCTGTAACAACTCGTCCCAAAGTGTTTTATTCCTCTCACACCACAGCAGTATTACAGACACGTCATACTTTATTTCCATTTATTTTTACACTTGATAAGGTAAAGCTAGTTCCTGTTCTCGCTCAGGTTGTAGAAGCTTGTAGCACGGGGTCGCGGGAACACTGGACGAGTTTTTCTCCCACCTATATTCACACGTCTGGCGTCTCTTCACGCAGGTTCCCCGGAGTGCCGGCGGGATTGCAGGATGAGAAGGGGCTGCAGTACGTATATGAAGTCTATGAGAGCATGGAGCATTGATGTGTGTGTGTGTGCTGCTGAAAGACCTTACACACCTGCTTATTACTGACATCTGTATATGTGTGTTTGCGTATAACAATGACACGATATTTCTGCAGTCATGTAATGTCAAATCCTTACTGGTGATTCTCTGAACCCTAAAAATCTAAAGATTTTAAATGCAGTTCCAGCCAGTTTCAACCAGTTAAAGCCTCTTCATCTCTGTGTTTCATCCTTGCCTTGTTGTGTCCTTGCACTTACAGCTCATCTCCATTGTGTGTGTGAGAGAGAGAGTAATGTCTGTTGTTTAGCCCGGCCCACACGGCCCATCCTCTCTCCTCTCATAAATATGCATCCCGTCTTTCGTCTCGAGAGCTAATTATTGACAAAAGGTTCTCGTGCGCTCAGGTTGAATTCAAACCCGTACGGATCAAACACACGTAAAAATACACACACATCCCCGTTTAACAAAAGCCAAAAGGCTGCAATCCGCTTTAACCTTTGAGGCTGATTGGTTTCAGGTCCCAGCAGGAGGCTAAAGCTAAGCTGGAAATTAGTGTGATCGGCAGGGCAGTTCCCTCCCCCCCCACCACCACCGACCCCGAGCTCCCTCTAACTCCCCTGTCTTGTTCCTTAAATGATGACACACAGACTTAATTCCAGACGGAATCATTACATAAAACAGGTTCTTTCTTCTTTTGCTACCAGCAGTAACATCAGTGGAATAAATATAGACCCAATAAGAGGTGTTGTGTATTTCATTTGCACGCTCTTGGTTTAGTTGATATACAGTGAATAGTAAAGAGCTAAAAGAAACAAGGAGGTACAGCGACCTACAGTACTGTACACAGGGCTTATATTATCTTTAGTACTAATTATCATGCCTGCATTATGATGTACAAAAACCATTCACTATTTACAAACATAACTTAAAAATCTCTAAATAAATATAATTACAGAAGAACATTTGCATGCCTGTAAAAAAAATGTTTTTAATTACATGACAGATCAGTTTTTAAATGGGGAACTGAGTTTTTGCATGAAAATAGAAAGGAGTGAGTGGGACGAAGTTTTAAGAAGAACTCTGGCATATTCTACGGCACGCTCAGTAAAACTTAGCAACTGGTTTAATTACACTATGTCTTGGGGAAAATCTTATAATATGCCTTTGAAAACATTTCTACATGAAAGAAACTTCTATAAAGAGCACAATTTTTTATTACATAAATACAGTAGCACCCCGCCTAGTGCCCGCAGTCTCCTGGGATAGGCTCCAGGTCCCCCGCGACCCTGAACACAGGATTAAGCGGTATAGAAAATGAATGAATGAATGAATGAAATACAGTAGCATTTGCTTTGAAAACTCTTTGCTTGAAAATAATCAGGTGACACGGTGGATTCCCACCTCTGGCCTTTGTGCATGGAGTTTGCACGTTCTCCCCGTGCTTGGTGGGTTTCCGCCGGGTACTCCAGTTTCCTCCCACAGTCCAAAGACATGTAGGTTAGGCTAATTGGTGTTCCCACTTCTAGGGTGTACCCACCTGGTGCCGTAAGTCTCTAGGACAAAGCGGTATAGACGATGAGTTAGTAAAAATAATCAGTAGTGATTGATACAGATGTTTGTGGTATTATAAGTAAAACAGCTGGATGGTGCTGGAGAATACTCCAGAGTTCTTTTAGCTCCTTTCTATGTTCATGCAAAACCCAGGAGCCTAAATTAGTTATTTTATTTTATCTGAAAACAGGTGTGTCATGTAATATGTTTTCTATACAGGCAATTAAGTATTCTGTAATTCATCAATTTTTAAGGTATGTTTGGATATAGTGAATCGTTTGTATATGATACAGACATATGTGTATATAATACAGACAACAAACATGTTTTACAATTTGTACTAAATATAATACCGTGCTAAAACTTTGCACAATACAGTATATGGTGAGGTTTAGATGGGGCTTCTGTAAAGTTTTTCTGCTATCTTACTCATTAAAGACATTTCATATCAACTCTAGGGAATCAATAAAACAAAAACAAGATCTCGATATTTTCCTATGACACACAGGCAGGTTGGGTTGTGAAGCAGAATGAAAATGAATCACAATGTGTTGATTAATTTTATTTTATTTTTTTCTCTTATTTTGATTGTTTAAGGATACTGGATGATTTCCATGTGCAAAATTCTTCATGTTTCATAATGTGAGTTTTGAAATGAACAAAACATGTTAAACCCCCTGGCAGCTCTGCTCCCTTGTTTAATGTGAAATAAAAATCTGTGTTTAAATCAAGTTTATGACAAGCAAACTTGAACTGAGAGAGCAGAGAGATCAGAACCTGGATTCTCCAAACTCGGTGACTCAAACAATACCATTGACCTTCTTTCTACTTTTCACTCTCGTCCTGGACAAAGTACATCAGCCGTGTTCCTCGTCAGCACAGTCAATGCCGTTGTTCCAGCATCACCGCATCATGGGAGGAAAGAAAAATAAAAGGCGTCATGGTGATGCAAGCACACCGCTGTGGCCTTTAGGTCAGGGACGGAGTGACAGAGAAAACGTGTTGCTTGTGGGGGCGGAACACCTCCGAGCTCAGCCACCTCATTCACGTCAGAATAATAACTCGATCGTGTGTTGACGCTCGCTATGCAAAAGGCACCGTCACATTTGTCGCTTTGTTGTTCCTGTATCTCTCTCTCTCTCTCTCTCTCTCTCTCTCATGCACACACTCTACTGTAAGGCACCGCCTGCCTCCAGACCTGAGAGCTCACACACCTGTTCCCTCTCTCTCTCTCTCTCTCTCTCTCGATTTTGTTCACGCTCCCTTTCTCTCTCGCGCTCACATTCACACGCTCTCGGGCTCATTTAGCCAGCACTTGTTGACTCTTCAGTCCTTTTCATCTGGTCTATTGGATAACACTTGGCCTTTTTCCGCCGTGGTGAGAGACCCCCTTGAACCGAACGTGTTCGAGGACTGAGAAGATCTGCAGAAAGCACGAGGTAAGCTGAGCGAGGAGCTTGGAGCTTTTATATGCGCACAGTTCAGTTCTGAAGATATGCAGGGAAACTTGCACTGTTTGGGTGCTGCATCAAATGAGTGTATTAGTAAAAAAAAAAATGGACTTATAGTTTCATAACAAAGTGCAATATGACCAAGACAGTTCTGGTCTGGTTTACAAGCTTTAACATAGCGTTATATATCCAGGGCTCACCTTTGCACTTCATAATTTAACAAGCAGCATAAATAAATATCATAAGCGCTCGGTGTAGCCTAGTGCGATACCTAACGCGAATCACCATTCTGCACTTGTGCGTCAATTGGCCTGCTTGGTGTTCCACTTGTGTTTCAATCTCGATCCCTGATCTGCCTGGTGATGCTTGTTTGTTCCATGCTCTTCAGTGCCAGGCAGACAGAGAGTGAGCGAGCGAGCGCAATGTCATTAAGGATTCTCTCTGTTCAGGAGGCTGATTGAAGGCCCAGAGAACAGCGCACAAAGCATGACAGGGCTATAAATGCCATCCCGGGGGTGCACAGCATTAGGAGCCAGAGCTCAGGGGTCCTACCGGTGGTGTGTGTGTGTATACTCCAATGAAGAGGGCCACACGTGCCATTTCCTTCCTGTGTTTTCCTTGATTTCATACATGCCATGCTGATAAATTTGGGCATGGTGTAATTATTCTATAAAGTAATCTGTGATTAAATGTACAAGAGTTAGATGTCTCAGAACTATTTAATGCTGAGAGTTGTATATTGTCTCTTTAATCAAAAAGAAATATTTTTTTTAGATCCGAGGACAAGGTCATAAACACAATAGACTCAATCATCCAAAGAAGAAGTTTAATTCTTTAAAAAAAAACTCTGCATGCTTTCTTCCACTCTTTACTCTTCATAAATGCAGTCTGATCGAGCCTGGCACAGTCTAAAATGGTGCAGTGAAGGTCAGGGCCTTAAATGCCTGCTGCCCACCACATTGCTATCCCTTCTGTGTTTTTAAGACAGAACTTTTTCCCACATCCTGATTTCAGTTCACACTGAGGAGCGAAAACAAAAAGAATGAAAGAAAGTAAAAGAAAGTACCTTGGGTCAAAGGTGCAATCTGGAGACTTATGTAAAGGAGTGAGATAAGAGAAATAGCTTGCTTCTTCATGACATACTATTGTGGTGTGACAAACTCGTTATTGAAACAGTTCAAGCTATTGCAAAACACCAATGTCCCATCTAGCAACAAAAACAATTCTTAATGAATATGATTTTGCATGCTTTACTAGTCAACTACATGCTATTATACATGATATTACAACTACACACCTGACTATCTGACTGTCTTCCATTGGCAGCCCTCCAAAGCTCAGATGTCCTCTGTCTTCTCCATGAGTCCTTAAACGCCTGTCTGCCTGAAACAGCGAGTGGTCATGGAGGACTCCACAGAGGTGTGGACCGATGGCAATTCCCTTCTAAAGGCTGTTTATCTTTGCCGTTTGCGGCTGACCCGTCTTCTCCTGGAAGGCGGGGCTTATATTAATGAAAGCAACGAGCGTGGAGAGACACCACTGATGATCGCGTGCAAGACTCACCATACCGATGCTCAGAGTGTCCCCAAACACAAGATAGTCAGGTATACCCTGCTCAATACTCCGAGCAAACACCACCAAACTGACCCATCAGACACGGTTTTCAGCATTACAGGAGCCGAAATAACGTATGCACATTTCTACGGTTTCATCAGGGATGATTAAAGGCTTATATACAGTAGATCAGCAAAATAATTTGCATTACTGAGTTTCCTAATAACGGAGACTCAACAGCAGAGAAGCTGCATTAATTATCATCATACAGTAACTACAGCATGCTTTACTTGTGTCCCAGATGTCCAAACATTTAGTTGTATGTTTACCACTAGGTTATATGTACTGAACGAGTCATCTAGCTTACTCAGGTACTAGATATTGAAAATTAATTTGGCATTTAGGACTTCCCTGAGTCACATGGTAATTCAATTCTTTTCCCCAGGTATCTGCTTGAGAACGGTGCTGACCCAAATATCCAGGACAAATCGGGTAAGACGGCTCTAATGCATGCCTGTGTGGAGCGAGCCGGGGAGGAAGTTGTGTCACAGCTGCTGTCCAGTGGAGCTGACCTGAGTTTAGAGGACCACTCAGGTTCCTCTGCACTAGTACATGCCGTTAACGCTGGTGATAAGGAAGCTTTGCGGGTGTTACTAGATGCTTGTAAGGCCAAAGGCAAGGAGGTCATCATTATCACCACAGACAAACTCCCCTCTGGCAGACAAATGACCAAACAGTATCTGAATGTTCCTCTGACCCCAGATTTGGAGGATCGGTTGCATTTTACCCCTAGCGTCTGCATGTCACCCTCTGAAATTAAACTCTCTCCTTCCCATGTCTCCTCCCATTCAGGCCAGCCACAAAATGCTCTTTTACACCTGGCAGAAAACCAAGCAATGGGTTCTACCCCTGCAATTGCCGCTAACTCTAGGGCAGGGTTGCCCACACGGGACCCGAGTCCATTGCAAGCAGCCAACGTAGCCAAGCTAATTCACTTGCAAAGGTTACACTCGGAGCCATGGCTGAAGATCCCACCATCCCTGTTGCTGCAGCAAAGCAAGGCCTCGTCTTTCACAGAGGAGCTCCTAGATATCACCCCAGAAGAAGAGCTCTCTTTTGGCTTTACCAACCATCGCCGTTTCTCTCAAAGGGCATCGCCAGTTGCACGTCATCAGAGCATGGATGCCACTGGTCTGCTCAGAGCTTTGGACAAAGCAACTGAAATCGAGAAAGAACAAAAGAAGGAGGTGAACTGGCTGAGCAGGAAAATGTCTTATGATGGTGTTTCACTGCCACATTCAGCTTCACACCATAACCTTAAAGAAGCCTCAGGCAGCGAGACTGTTCCTATGGACAAAGGCCCAGACTGCTTGCCCAACCTGGCGGTATCCAGCCTTCAGGATGTCATGCGACGCCGCAATATTGGGATGGACCACTACAGCTCAGATTCCCAGCTTCCTCAGTTTGGTAGTCAGCACTCGGACGAGCTCGGCAAAGGCGGCGCAGGAGGAGGAGGAACAGAAAAGCGCAAGCTAGTTTACAGCCGATCCTCCACCCTGTCTGGATCAAGGGAGTCTCTGGAAAGCATAGTCCAAAGGAGAAGCCCAGCAGTGATGGAGCGCAGAGGATCTGGGGCTCTTCTGCTGGATCATATTGCACAAACTCGGCCAGGCTACCTGCCACCACTGAACCCACACGCACCCATCCCAGATATCAAAGTTAACACCACCATGGCTGGCACTGACCAGGGAACCAAACCTGCTCTTGCCACTGCAGCTGGAACCGGAACCAAACCTGTTGCTGCCCCTGGCCAAAGGCATTTTGTGCCCTGTGCCCCTAGCCTTCCCCGAGACCAAAAGACCAAAAAGACTCTGCTGAGAAGACACTCCATGCACACGGAGCAGATTAAGCGCCTCGGCAACTTTGGGGAGATTTTTGGCCAATAGATTCCGCATGGCTATGTCAGAAATCAAGTCGACACTTATGTAAAGGAGCTAGTGTAAACATTTATTCTGATTAATCATACATTGAACAAAATATTTGTTCTGTATTCACGGTTAAACAAAAAGGAGAGAAAGAACATCCAAGCCTAAAGAAATTCTCAGAACCTGAAAAAATAGAACAGAAGATATTCAATACACATTGTTCTACACTTCACAGCTCAAGTACACCTTGTACAAATGTGCCATCATTGTACAGTACACTCCGACGTAAAAACCAGGTCCCGCTGACTGGTCCACTGACACAGTGAAGCAAAGTGTATACTCTAGCCATATTGTGTAGAAACATCATCATATCACATGTCATAAGGCATGATTTCAGCTCCATCACATAATGTGTTCCTTGTGAAGAGTAAGTCAGTCCTAGTGTCACACAGTATATCCAGGTAAGCTTTTAAACTGCGAAATTTGATTTTCTAAGAGATCGTAGTAGATTCTGGACTTGCTGAAGTGTTGCCTGTAGGGTAACAAATCCTCCATGTTCAGCACGTCACTCTGGCCCGTCCATATTGTCAGAGTATATCTGAGAGAGAAAGATGGACAAAAAAGTGGAAATGTTTTAGAAAGATGTTTATCCAGTGGAGTGGGAACAACAGCAACAAAACTTAATTGTTAAAGCACTTGTCCATATCAAGCATTCCAACTATACAAATGACGCTGTTTATTGGAAACAAATAAATGATGCAACCATATCCCTAATTTTAAAGCCTTGTACATTCTTCTCCTGAGTCGACAGCAGACTGATTCAACCACACTGTGACCCAGTTGTTCTTAAAATGGTACCAAATTAATCAAATTCTGAGCACCAGAACATTTCATTAAAAATGTGTCAAAAGATTACTGTGTGGGTATTTTTATTCTCTCGTTATTTTGGGGAAAGATTCATCTTACGGGTCACCCGTTGGGGTTTCTGAGTCAGGTTTTTTCTAAAAGTAAGATGGTCTAAAAGTAGACTGCCTGGACAAAAAAAATGTATAAGAGAATATTAATAAAATAGCACACACTGGTTTTCATTAGACCGTCTTGTGCTTTGATTTTGGCCATGGCATAATTTCGATATGCAATGTTACAATATTTATTTCGGCCCAGATTAACATTCATTTCTCTCCAAGATGAGGGGATGATGGGAGAGTCGGACCGCTGCACATCCCAAAGATTCTCAATTGGGTTAAGGTCTGGACTTTGTGGTGAAGAATTCATGTGTGAAAATGATGTCTCATGTTCCCTGAACCAGTCTTTTACAATCTGAACCCAATAAATCCTGGCATCATCTTGGAATATGACCGTCCTGGCATGATGGTGCATCACTTTATCCACCCCTCTTCTTACCCTGATGCACCCATCACTCTGGGACATGGTAAATCTGGACTCGTCAGACCACATGACCTTTATATTTTGCTCCACAGTCCATTCTCTGTGCTCCCTAACAAACTGGATTAAGATTCGATTTCACTAAGTGTTACGTGATCTCCCATCTGCTGGATGTTTTTCTAACTTGTTGCATATAAACCATATTAAATCACTGCAGTAATTATACAATGGAAAGCTCTTAACTATTTGCATAGTTAAATCCAGGTGGTGACTTTATTTTGGCCGTAATGAGCGTTTGCAAAATGTACGTTCAGATGTACAGAGATGCCGAACTTGCTAACAAGAAAATCCCCGACAAGACTTTTTAAACATGTGAGTCTATACTTGCTGGTAAAAGTATTAAGCAGACGAGTATTTAATCTCTTGTCGCAGTAAAGGTTGCGCAGTCACTGTTAGAGCATAACTCAATGAGAAACCAGAACTCTGAAGTGCACTAGACCTAGGAAAGGGGAATAAGAAAGCCTCCGTCTCTATTCTATGAGATCCCCTTTTCAAATGCACCTTTCAGCTCAGTCGAGTGCTTCTATTCTGGTGACAAACAAGTATACCTGGGGGACCAGGCACCGAATTACACCAATCCTAATGAACCATTTTTGTTACATAACACGAATCCAATCAAGCAGGCAATCAATAGTTCAGCGCTAACAAGCACTTAAGAAGCAAACACGCTTGCAGCACAGCCCGAGTTGTCTTTGGTATGCTGAATACTGATGCGCCGCCGCAACCGACACATCGAAATGAAAAGGCGCACCTGTCCGACTGCTGGAGGAGCCACTGGAATTGAACGAAGGACTGGGGCAAGAGAGCTGCTCGCACCGGGAAGGTCACAGGCTGCGTCAGGTTCTTACACAACGCCTCCATCTGCTGAACCATCTCCCAGCTGTAACCTAAGAATCATGGTCGAGTGCGAAAATAAACTCAATAATCGTAATCGTTAAATGGGTCATTTTCTAATCAAACTAGTATTAAAAAGCAAGATTTCATTTAATACACCTCAAAGTGTTTACACAATTATTGTAGATTATGTACATATGATGTGCATATTAATGTCTACATTAATATAGAACTGCCACCCCGAACAAGCGCGTGCTGTACCTGGGTTATCTGTATTCGAAGACCATCCAGTGGTCCAGCCCAAAGAAAGCACGTCTCCCTCTGCTTTCATAGCCACTGCTTGTAAAAAGGCCTGAGCGTCTAAAGGTGTCGCCGTGCCTCCAGGCCCAGGCAGGATGTCTGCGTTGATCCACACAGGTCCTTTCAGTTGATCTCGAACCTTGTCCAGCAGTGCCATTGACTCCACCACCGCTTCCAGACTACAGAGAGCAACAGAACCTGACATGAGTAAGCTAGCTCTGGACAGAGAGCAGCTCTAGTGTAGTCGGCTTTCCCTGCCCTACTGTATTGTATCTCACACACGGCGAAGTGTTCATAGGGACCGTCACCTGAACTATTTTACTACCTTTTAAAGTCCAGTTTGATCCCTTTGTCGGAGTTCACCACCATGTTCAGCCACTCTTGCAACGTGATGTCGCTGTCATCATTAGGTGGATGTGCCATTACTGGTTCCTTTGGGTCACGACCCCGGAGAAGTACATCGGCTTCAATCATCTGTGTGCTGTCTTACATGCAAATGATAAGAAACAATTCAGGACGTAATTATCCAAAGCAGTTGTTCTGCAGTGGCTCCTGAATTACACTCGCAATGTTCACAAATCAACATTAGTCTGGAAGTACTTCATAAACATGTTAATGTTTACACTCATATCACAGCTGGTGGTTATAAAAATTTGGGAAAGGAGGGTACCGATCTTAGCTTTAGCTTAGTGAAAAGCTATGATGTATAACATGGGTCATCATCACCTATACTCTACATGTCATCCCGTGTCACCTCCAACATTCCTTCTGATGAGTTAAACCTCAACGATGATTCCAGTTAGCTGGTTAGTGAAATGATGCGTAGCAGACAGCTTGCCGTTCGAGACCTGCAATCCAGCTGTCACTCAAGTTGGCCACACCCTAGTTGCCCTACCTTTATGACTTAATATAATGTTAATTGAGGAGTTACATAAAAAGTCACACCCCTTACAGCTGTCTAGAATGGGGAACATACTGTAGATAGTTGTGTACCAGGCTGTGAACATTTGTTTATATCTTCTAGAAATGTAAGACATTTTAACTCGCTTTTGGACATTTGAAGAACTGTACATTTTGGCACTTCCAGGTTGGCCTCATTTTTAAGAGCCTTCAGTCACCCTTTTCAATTAATATACAGACTAGTCGATGACCAAGACTGGTTAGATTTATTGACTTTTTGAGGATCTTTGAACACCACCTATAGATCTCGCTCTCTCTTCAGTGTCCCTGTCCTTGACATTTGACTTAACAGTCCAATCTTCCTCAAAAACAACATTAAATACTTCCTTTCCTGATCACTGACTCCCCTTTCTTAAAGACTCTTAACATTGCTCTCTACTCCCTCCAGTTCTTGAAGCTGTGATGTCTCTCCTGCATAGATTTCCTGCAGGAGAGCAGAACACACTCGACAGTCTCACTCTCAGAGTCCTGTTGGGTGTTTACCTACTATAACTACAGTGCTATTAAGCTTGCTGTGTTTAATTCTTAGTCAGCTATTTAATGCTGTACTTCCTCCTTATCACATCTACTTTGTCCTGTATTAAAGGCAAATCTCTCGCTTTTGTCATTATCAACTTCTCTTGGCATTGTTTTGCCTTTCTCACACTAGACCTTTGCTGCCCTGCTTACATTTACATTTAGGCATTTGGCAGATGCTCTTATCCAGAGCGACTTACATTTTTATTTTATCTCATTACACATCTGGGCAGTTGAGGGTTAAGGGCCTTGCTCAAGGGCCCAACAATGGCAACTTGGTGGTTGTGGGATTTGAACCTGGGATCTTCCGAACCGTAGTCCAATGCCTTCTTGAAATGTATGTCCTGCTACCATCTGTCCCGTATCAAGCCAATAGTAAAGCATCTCGAGACCATGTTTGGGATTGCTTATTTTGCTGAAGAACAAAAAGAATGGTACAACAACAAAAAAAAACAAGAGTAACAATACCCTTTCCAGCATGATGGTTCACCTCATCATAATGTAAAAGGAATAACTAAGGGCTCAGGGAACAAAACATCAAAATTTAACTCCCATGACCTGAATCCCATTGAGAAATCAAGAGGTCCTCAAGAGGTGGGGGGTGGAGAAACAAAATTCCACGAATTCAGACAAACTCCAAGCATTGATCATGCAAGAATGGGCTGCACCATTAGTCAGAATGTGGCCAAGAAATTGAGTGACAGCACGTCAGGTCGAACTGCAATGTATTTACACTGCAAATATTGATTCTTAGCATAAACCTAATGTAATTGTCAATAAAAGCCTTCAACACTAGGCAAATGCTTGTAATTATACTTCAGTATGCCAGAGTAACATCTAACAAAAATAAATGTTAAAAATCTAAAAACACTAATATTTGTGTCACTCTAAATACTTTTGGTCATGGCTATGTTTACAGAAATGATGACATCTGGCGACCTCTACCGGTTGTTTAAAGAACAGCTGATCAGTCACATTAAGTACAGTATCTCTGTTCATTTGTTATACTAATAAAGACACAGAGTTGTTGTGTTGTGTTTGATCTACACTCTGACCTTGTAGTGCTTCAGTGATCTTGTGTCTGCTGTTGGCTGCATGATACCACAGGATATCTGCAGCATTGTGCTCCTGTACACTCCCCTTCCTGATGAAGTAGTCCAGGGTCTGGTCAGGCATCGGAGCTGCAAAAGTCAGGGTTGCTTTGTCTTTATTATAAACTGCAGGAAAACACAACAAGAACAGTAATGAGTCTACATGTGTCCTGGATCACTTCTCTGTAAAGAGTGAAAACTTCCCCAAACACACACACTGTATCACTGACCTGTTTCACTCAGCGGTGGGTCAGACCTCTTAAAGCAGCAGCTCCATATCACTACTGCAGTGATGACCGAAGATAAAACACAATAACGCCGCAAACCGAGTCTGTTTAATCCCATAGGCTTCAATACAACACCACAGTAAACACGAGCAACGATGGTTCCACACGGACTGAATTAAGCGCGCACACTTCCGGTTTCTTTCTTCCCTTTTTTTATCCAACCTTTGTCATGTTAAAATAAAACCCAATAAAAAATATTTTTATATAT
>JAOTQY010000026.1:14851636-14864783 GCA_026413445.1 Dolichallabes microphthalmus | reverse complement strand
GTTATTTGGATTTTTACAACATTATTGTTGAAATACACAGTCCTGAAAAAGGGGCGTTTCTTTTTTTGCTGAGTATAGTTAGTCATCTGACAGTGAGTAATATAA
The DNA here is from genome assembly GCA_026413445.1 of Dolichallabes microphthalmus. Classification (NCBI taxonomy): domain Eukaryota; kingdom Metazoa; phylum Chordata; class Actinopteri; order Siluriformes; family Clariidae; genus Dolichallabes; species Dolichallabes microphthalmus. The sequence continues at coordinate 14,864,678 of JAOTQY010000026.1, read as the reverse complement.
AGTGTGTGCTGCTCCTCAAACACAGCTAACGCCACCCTCAGGGCCTCCGCCAGCCCCATAGCGCAGCACCTCATCTTCACTGCCTCTAAACAGGTGAGCCACTGGAGCAAAATCATCTCCTTGACATATTTTAGGCATCTCATGAATATGGATACACGTAGGTCTGATGTTATCATCAGGTGAAGATTCCCGGATCCACCACCGTATCCGTCTACGAGAACTGGAGGCGACACTCAAACTGGACGAGTCCTACATATGGAAACATCCCCAAGTATACGAGTTTCCAGTCGATTATTTTGTCATATCATGTGTCTCAGCTACAAATCTCTTCAGAATAAACAGACGGTGTGCTTGATGATCGTATTGTTTGAGCAGGATGGGATACCTGACAGGAGCAGGAAGTGACTACGCTGCATTTATGCATTACCTCGGAATATCCTCGATGGACATCGCCTACACCTATGACCGGGTCAGACTCAGTCTCTTTCTCTCTCTATAAAAACACAACTGTTTTACAAAGAAACAAACAAAATAAATTATAAATTTAATAATAAAATAAAAATAAATTCTGGACAAAATATAACCTTGAAATTTTGAATTGAACTTTGTGTTTTTGTTTCCAGAGCAAAACCAGTGCACGTATCTACCCCGCGTACCACACGGCGTACGACACGTTTCACTACGTGTCCAACTTCATTGACCCAGGTGACCTTTTCATCCATCTCTCCTCATTTCTTTATTCCTCCTTCTTTATTATTTTTTTTATCCTCACCTGATGAGATTATATACATTTCTCTCCTTAAAGGTTTCACCAGTCACCAGACTGTAGCAAGAACAGCGGGGAACATTTTGTTGCGACTAGCCGATAGCGTTTTGCTGCCATTTAAATGTAGCGACTATGCCGAGGTGCTCGAGCTGTATCTCACTGAAGCTGTGGGGAAGTTCGAAGCAGAACTGAAGGCTAAGAATATCTCCATGGGTACAGGATTAAATCATAAAATCAGGCGTAGATCTCTATAATGCTAACAGATCCCTACACGCTGGACTGAAATGCGTAATGGTGTTTTTTTTCTCTCCTTGCGCTAGAATCCCTAAAGGAAGCTGTGAAGTCGTTCCAGGATGCAGCCGCGAGTTTGGAGAAGACCATCAGCGGTTTGGACGTCGTGAACAGCTCGTAAGTCAGAGTGATTTATACTAGAGGTCTAAAGTCTTACTGTCAGAGATAAAGACAGAGACAGATTGCTGTTGTCCGCCAGGCCGCTGAAAGCTCGCAAAATCAACGACCAGCTCATGCTGTTAGATCGCGCCTTCCTGAACCCGCTCGCCTTCCCTGACAAATACGGCTTCAGGTATCGTTTAAGCATCAACTCAGGACGAATCTTAAACACATTGAGCAGAACTCCACACCTTCAGGTTTAACTAGAAACCGTCCTCATGTCTCCTACAGGCACGTGATCTGGGCGTCTCGCTCCTCCAGCGTGGCCACGTTCCCCGGTCTGGCAGACGCTGTGGAGAACGCGAAGCTCAGCGGCTTGGAGCAGGACTGGGCTCAGGCGCACCGACACCTCTCCATCGTGACGCAGGCCGTCTCCGGGGCGGCTCACACCCTCGCAGAGGCTCACGCGACCCTGTAACACAACTTCACCAAACCAGCAAGCAAGGGATTGTGTTGGTGTTTCACATTTCAAGTGTGTATATAAAAGTCTTTTGTGTACAGTTCAAACGATGAAGAGAGATCATACAGTGTATCAAATAATAAACTCTGTACAGGACATGAAATCTTTTTCCAGGCATGATTTATTTGAAAACACACCAAAGTGATACCCTACAAATCTCCGCTGGATTCTAACAAGTGCTGTGTTCCCATCAGGGGATTAGTAAAATGAACGGATACATTCTGGAGCATCGTGGTATCGAGCACTACGAAAGCATGAACGACGTCGCTCTCCTCTATGTCATCGAACCCGCCCCCTGTTTAGTGTGTCTATAGAGTACAATGTAAAATACAAGGCAAAAACCCACCACCAGTCTAGACTACACTGAGGACATGAAGAGAGAGAGAGAGAGAGAGAGAAGGGGGCAGGATTCAGAAAGAGGAACAACAAAGAGCTTAATAGAAAACACAGTTATTCTCGATCTAACACAGAGAAGGGTTAAGGCACATATGATAGTTACAAACACGTTTGCTACCGAGTTGTACATTTACCGTGTGTGTGTGTGTGTTTTGTGATATCTACAAAGGTAGGTCTCGATTCCACGCCTCCACCATATTTTTTTTTTAATACTGTAAATATACAATCTTTTTCACGCTCATACTGTAGATCCAACTTCAGAATATACAATCCCAAAGTCCTTTGGTTGTGTACTGTGGAAAAAAGGCAGTCCGGATGAGGAGAGGGATTACGGAGTCATAAGTCATCTTTCCAAAAAAAGAAAGAAAAGAAAAACAAAGTTAATACACAAAGCTACTGACAACTTTTTCTTTCTTTTTTTTGTTAGACGTCTTGGTTATAACACTATATAAAATAAAAAAAACAATAAGAGGGAAAACCAGCACTGCAAGCGTGCCACACGACGAGGAGCGTGGAGGGATACAGCAGGCACGTGCAACTTCACCACATCCGGGCAGGTTTTTTTAAAATGTATTTTTAATGTTTCCAGAATAATCTACACGCGAGGAAATGGAGCGCATGAAAAGATAAAAATAAAACCTCGTCCCACCTGTGAGTGATCCATCATTCTGTATTCCCTCGACGGTGTGGAAATGTCTGACGTTTATATCACATTTACATCGAGTGACGCAGAATCCAATCCAGTCCAATCACAGAGCTGCGTCTCACCGGACGAAGCGTAAACGCCGCGGTCTTACACACTGATTTACACCAAATAATACACTCCTGTTTTTTTCTTTCTCTTTTTTTTTTTTACATTTAGTCCCTCAGCTTGAATCCTTGCTTTTTCCCGTTTCCTCTCTGATTAAACGCATCAACCCTATGTGGGGTAAAAACCTGCAAAAAAAAAAAAAAAAAGATTTTTCTCGAAATTCTCGACAAACACCTTCCGCTTGTTCCTTCACTGCCTTTTCATACATTCCTCTTACTTATTTATTTTTTACTTTACAAAGTTGTTGACGCTCTAGCAAAGTATAAACAGTTGGTGCTGTGTGTCTTTTTTTTTTTTTTACATTTACATCAGCACCAAAAATATAAAACCCTTTAAAACCCGCTGGATTCTGCCTCTCCTACGTTCCTCACTCGCGCTAATCAAACCTGCAGCGCAGCACCCTGCTACGTAGCAACGAACGCCACTTAGCCTGTTAGCAAACTGTTAGCATACATTTACGCTGTTAGCGACTCACTGTTAAAACACTGTGGGGTGAAACAGAGCACAAAGCCGACACCGACACACGAAACAAACTGGAGCACGAGAATGATGAGCAGAACGTCACGATACAATGTTGGGCCCATTTTTGTTTTTTCTCCACACTTTTTCACACAAAATTTCAAACCGGTTTACGACCCAGAAACATTTCTTCTCCCATCAAAACACATCCTTCGTTCCACCACTTCACTTCTCCAAAAAAAAAAAAAAAAAAAAAGGAACACAATTATTTGGGAAAAAAAAAAAACAACCTAAATCTTTTATTTATTTTCCCTTTTCACTTTAGTCTCTTTCTTTTCCTTACACATTCATGTCCACATCACCACTTTCACATTCGCTGCTGAGCTCATCCTTCATCCTTCGTCCACGGAGTTCGTGTCGTGCCGCTCGGGTCCTCGTCGCGCCGTGGAAATGCACGTGTGTGAGAAATATACTTTGTTGTTGTTTTTTTTTTCTTTTCCGTTTTTTTTTTTTTTTTTGAGTGTGCGTGTGTTTGAGTTTGCGTTCCGTTTCATCTCGCCGAATGAAAGATTCCGCTTTTGTTTGTGTCTCTTTGCTGATGAGTCCACGTGGTGGAGGAAATGGCAGTGGTGACTCGTGTCTCGTGAGATCCTTCGACTGGTTGTGATGTAGCGCTGACGCTGGCTAAGCCTGGGGAGAGGAAGAAAAGCGCAGAGAGGACTGGAGTAAAACCAAAACCACACACACACACACACACATACATACACGAGACGATTTACTGACTGAAAGATGATTCTGAGTGAACATTTAATTAACAGCTTGTAGGACTTTCCCACCAACACCGGCGATAAAACCTTTACAAGATTCCTAATGCATAATAATAATAATAATAATAATAATAATAATAATAATGTGTAATAAACATTCGTAGCATTTCTGTAACTCAGCGCTGTGTCAGTGGAAAACCCGCTACAGAGCAGCAGCCATGTACAGATGGATTTAGTCTGCGGTTATGATAGCGATGATGATTTTCTGATGAAGACAGCGTGATGACTATATGCACGTACACCGTACACACACATTCATTCAAACTCACCAGGTTTCTTCAGCCTAGAGCTCTGAGAGGGGAAAAAACATTTAAAAGCCCACATGAACCTTATGAAAGGATGAGTGACCCGTGGTGCATCACCCGACATGAACCCCGGAGTCCCGAGCGGCGGGACGGAGAAGCTCTGAGCCCAAGCAGGATGATGTGATGAGATGGAGAAAGGAGATGGGTGAAGGGAGCGTTACTGATAACCCAGAGAGCTGCACGTACGTCTGACTCAAAACAAGATATATCCACATATACTGTATGCAAATTAGACTTTCGACGCTTAAAGATGACCGCGGTTGCTATAGGAACGGTACCGATATGAATCCAGAATGAAAAAGACTATAGGATTATACATTACTTATGAAGTTCTTAATTAACTCCCAGCGACTAGGGCTTCGTTCACGGTGAAATGATCCTTACATCAGTTCTGCAGTTAATCAGTGGGTCGGCTAATTGCCGCGAGACTACTACTGACGCACGAGACATTAACGATGATACACCAGAGCGAAAATATCTGATCCGTGTTGTCAGATCCGTGTCGTCTCTCTGGGTTGGGGTGGACGTGTGCACCGATCAGAAAAGCCAAAAAAAAAAAAACCTACCATGCATGCATTTACACCCAGGAGTCAACAGGCTGAGTCTTGACATCGCAAGCGTCCACAAGACTCACTGTCGGCCTGTTGCTCCGGATATAGTGCTTCCTATTCGAGTCATTCTGCAGCAACGGGAGAAGGGGTTAAAAAAAACACACACACAAACAAATAAAATAAAAAATTAGCAAAAGACCAAATGCATTTCACATAAATAGAGAGAGAACAAAGAGGTAAGTGTACTGAAAGTTACTGGAAAAAATTAATAATAAATAAATCATGCGAGTCAAAACAAGCACAAAACGACGAGACAAAACAAAGTGGTACTGAAGGTGTAAAAGAGGAGGGGTACAACACAGCGCTCGGACCGAACGAGTGCGGCCGCGTGGAGTGACGCATCGTCTACAGCCTGCTTTCAGCTAATCAAGAAACGGCTGATCTAATCTACTCCTCTATGGTTTAGACTGTTTAGTAGCCAAGACATATTTTCCAGTTCATTCCAATTTGATCGAACCCTTAAAGCCTCAGACTCATCCGTGCTCAGGTGCGTCTCTTCAACCGTGTCCGGTTCTTGTAAAAAGGACGTGGAAATCACTTTCCGTGTGAAGAGACAGACAGCTTCATGAAGAGGGCCGCTGTTCCGTCGTCACGATCTCGACGCGCACACACTCGCGCACACACTCAATTACCCGCTGCACAATTATCCGCTGCTTTAAATCAGAGCAAAGGGGCCATGGGCTTTTACAAATACACACACACACACACACACACACTCTCTTCTCACAATGAGATCTCGTCTTTTTTCGTCCTTTTCAAAGTGACAAAATATCTTGCTAATTGCGACAGAGTCGCCAGAAAGACATGAAAGCTCAAAAACATCACGGTGTTATATTACAGCGACTCTTCTCTCCTGCCACCTCAGAAAACAGACACGTGATGAAATACTTATTAAATAGAACTTTTTTTTTTTTAAAGTCACGTGTTGGGATCACGTGTCCGACGTCACTCACCTTCAGAGGCTCACGTTCCGTCAGATCCGACGAGGCGTCGCTGGTTTTGTATTTGCAGTCTTTGTCCCTTTGGTCAATAGTGGAATAGCCGTCTGTAAGAAGACCGAGAAGACGAGAGCGGGTTAGTCAGACACCAGATGAAGACGGGCCGATCAGGTGGATCTGTCCGACGTACGACACGTGCCCACAGAAACGTCCTGAATCTTTTTTATTAAGGTTTTTTTTTTTTTTTTTCTACCGGGGCTGAAACGAGACGTTTCATTTTCTTCTTCGCTTCCTTCCTGTTTCTCAAAGCTCTTGCTCGCCAGCACAGCTCTCTCAGCTCACATTCTGTCCAATTAGTGTCACTCAGCCTTGCTCAAACCCGCACGGCATCATGGGACATGAAGCAGCATGGTAAAAAGTAGTCAGTTGTATAGGATGACTGTCAGCTTCTACAACCATCATCGCACCACTATTACTGCTCCAGCCATCACCGGACCTCCTCTTTAACAGCTCGTGCTGCTTATTACTGACATTACTGATGTCATCACGACATGCTCTCACTGACCTCACTAAACAAACTACTACCTCCATCTTCCACTCAAGCTCTGACTGAAATAATAAAGCCGGCAGCTCGAGTGTCAGTTCCCTCGAACACTCCTGCAGTTTAAAAAATTCCTGAGCAAAACTTGTAAAGTTCCTAAGAAAGTTACAACAAGATCTTCAGATTCCACTCACACGCTTGTAGATGTTCCTGTTAATAAATGTCCAACTAAATATACCAGTCAAGCACCTACTGGTGATAAAAGGGAAGCACTTAAAGCTCCTCCTAAAGTCAAGTAGAGGACTCTAGTACAGAAACTACACTACTCAAGCCTTAACTAAACTTTAATTCCACTGAATTTCTATACTGATGATCTCCTGATGTTGCTACTCCTGTTATCTCCTCCTACGACTGATGTGGTTATTAAAACTGTAGGACGTCATCTACAATTCCTACTCAAGCTTCTATTCAAGGTAGTACTGAAGCTCCAATCAACCTTTTTACTGATCATTTTCGACTAACCAAAAATTACCAGCTAAACCTCTGACCAAAATCTTTCCTGAAGATCCTTCACAACTTTTTACTGAAGTGCCTACAAAAATCACAACTGAAGCTCTGAATTTCTCTACCGAAGATCCAACCAAATATTTAACTAATGTTCCTACTCTTGTTTTTTTTATACTAAAGTTCCTACAGAACCTTCATATACACCTAAACCGTGTTATTGTTATCAGGGACATTGTTAAACCCCCGAAATGAAACTTCCTACCAAAGCACCATCATGAGTTACTAATGAAGCTCTTAACGGGTCTCCTACTCAGTCTCATATTGAGTCAAGTCTGTAGTGAAGTTCCTACTGAGGCATCAGCAGAAAGTTCTCCTGACTCTCCGATTTAATAAAGCCAACCAACTCTCTGAAAGCTTTGCTAGACAGAACACACGTTTGTGAGTCTGTTTGCTCGACACACACACACACACACACACACACTGTCTCTGCGAATACGCTCTGAAAGCACGACTGGTTCCTCAGAGCTCACTGGAATCCCCGATTTAAAAGAGGAATTTCACAGACAGCATTTGAACCAACATGATGAGTTTCAGGGTCGTATTTGGAAAAACAATAATAATAAATAAAAAGATTTGGATTTGATATTAGTGGAACGGTGAGAAGGTTCATGATCGTTCCCATTCCAGGGGAGAAAAACAAAACAATGTCTTGGATGAAATGGGAAATTGAACATGGTTATGAATTGTTAGAAGTTTTCAAGAAGGACCAATGATTTTTTTTGTTGTTGTTGTTGTTGTTGTTTCTTTATTTTGGGGGCGGCATGCAAACGCTGTCTTACCTGGACCCAGTTCATCCATAGGTATCATTGGACCAGTGCCACAGCCTCTGTCGCCTGCAAAGCATTCAAAGGCTGTTGCTTTTATCTGTTCACTAAATGTACAGCTTCTAGCTGCCAGATTTAACAACATTAACACAATTAACACAATCCTCGGCTGGGGGTTAGTGAGAGAGCTACGCTGAGGATGAAAAGATAGCAGCAGGTACACTGTACACTCGTTCTGAATACATGTGCTATATTTATATATAGCGATAAGGAAAATGCTGTCATGGTGAAGAATCCTTCCTTTAACGAGATACCTGGAGCTCACCATCACCCAAACTCCGAACGCACAGCCGAGTGTTCTCTTGTGACTGAGCATGTGCAGTGAGGAAATGTTAAAAGTAAAAGAGCGATGACTCTGTGCAGTGAAGCTCATTTATCTACATGCTTATCCTGCCAATCAGTCTCTACCGTATCAGAACCTGTCTAAATCTGGGGTCTAATTACAAGCAGACAGGTTTCATCTGTATCTTTGTGAAATGTAGCATGACATACGAGGAGGAGTTCAAGTAGAAACTGGAAGGTGTCAGGGAACGCAGATATTGTGTGAGAGTGAGGCTGTAAATCACACCAATTCATGAAGATTCTGGCTAACACAAGCTAATATTAGGCAAACTGACTCCGATTAAACTGTGCAGAGCAATGCGTGTTCATAAAATCAGATTAGACCTGTACTAGATAACTAGCTCACCAAATAATCGAGCATAAAAAGGACTAGCTTACTAGCTAAAATAAACTGATAGCTAGGGATGTGCATGTTGCAATAATCGATTAATCATTTGTAATTCCAAAACAATATGTACATTATTTTTCATTAAAGGTTTTTCTTAGTTTAAGTTATATTTAAAGAGTCCAACAAATTAGTTATGGCAGACTAATTAAAAAAAAAATCAACAAAAACAGTATGGCTATAGAAAAAATATCCTGTCCTGTACTGCGCATCAGCTGAACTGCACCTCCCAAGTGGTGTATTAGGATATAACATGTAAGCTATGGAGGAATTTCATGTGAAACAATATTAAATAGCAGTTAATACATTTTTATTGCGTTAAATTCTCATCGCAATGATTCAATAAATAACTACAAAGAAGAACATCTCTACAGTTAGCTAAGCAAATCACTAAGCGAACAAGGACTAGCTAACTAGCTAAGTCAGGCTAGACTATGGACTATCTAGCTGGCTAATTAAATCAACGTCAGACGATAAGGAAGCACTACTGTATCTGTACATCCTGCCACAGGTACGAGCGGAAAACTTAACTTTCTTACCCTTCTCAAGTTACTGAGGTCACAATGTTCAATAAGACTATTCCGTCCACTGCGAAGATCACGAGGGACGACATTCAAGTCCCAGGTTGCGAACGTTCTTGCATCAGAACTCTAAATTAGTTTTATATCCTTATACAGATTTTGATTGTAGGTTCTACAATGTTCTTGAGAGAACCACGTACAATGCGCATTCAAACAACCCAAAGACGCGTAAAACAGAGTGAGAAAGAACGAATACGTGAAAACTAAAAGTCGCACCTTGGTTCTTCTCCATCAGGGGGAGGGTGGTGTCGTCATATCCGGACTTGCTGCTTTTTGAGCCTTTCGGAGCCGCGGTCGCCGTGGGCTGTGGGAAGTGGACGAGACAGAACTGTAGCCTCGGTGGAAATCAAGCGGTATCACAGTTTTACTTTAGCAAAACACGCTGAATATAGAACACGTTCGCAGGAAAGCTTGATGTTTGTAGGCGAGTGTGTGTAGGAACATGGCGTTTGCTCTATTATTACAGAACAGAACTCATCCACGCTAAAAGCACTCAAGTACCCCAGACAAAGCTCTTAGAGACGGAGTGAGTGAGCTAGGAAATGAACTAGATGAAAGAGGAGAGATGGCCAGAGATAAAGAGGGACTGCTCACGTCAGACTCCCTATAATCTCTGCTTGCGTCGCACCTGAAAATGAGTTTTGTTCCAGCCGTCCTTGGTCAGGGTGTTTCTCAGCTCTTTGTAGCTCCAGACCGTCTGCAGGATGTGAGAAGCAGCCTTGGTCTCTCTGGCTGACTGACTGTGGGGCAGAAACACAGCGGCAGGGATGTAATTTAAAGTCTGACAAAAGAACAGAGCTCTGCTGCGAAAGTACAAGCTAAAAGCACTTGACTGGAACGTGTTCGCTCGTGCTTTGGCGGCTGCATGCTGCGTCCGTGTGACCCTAGCAGGAAATAGAATGGAAAAGTACTCGAATGCTGAGGGTTCAAGCATCGCAGCGGGAAGAGAACGGTTGCTCAGAGGAACTCAGATCCATTTATTCCCCCGGAGCTTCAAATGGCCGTTTCCACCAAGGCTCTCGGTGGAGTCCGCGCCTTAGCAACTTAGCCTTTATTTAACGTTTATGCTCAGAATTTTTTAAGTTGGAGCTACTATGATTTACAGAGTCAGAACTCCTGTCCAATCAGAATCCAACACTATAGTATGTGACATCGGCATCGTACCTGGTCCTGTGGATGGCCACCAGTTTATCGATGGCCTGAGCCATGATGAGCGAGCGGGCGTTCTCCGAGCTGTCCGTCACTATCTCGTGGATGGTGTTGAGCACCGCCACCACCGTGTCCTCCTCCAGGTTCTTGGCCGGACGCTGCTGACCGCTCGGCAGGTTGCTCACCAGGTCCCTCATGGCGTAGCTCCCTGTGACGCCCCGGACAGACACGCACTCAGAGTTATGCACTACGTAATCAACGTTACAGATCTGACTGTGATCCCTCACATCTCTATTAGAACTTTTCAGATGATTCAGCCTCTTTAATATTTCATATGCCTCGAAATATCAAGTAATACCCTCACTTGGCTGACGGATAACACCGCCGCTCGTTCCTTAGATCTAATTTTCAGATGTGGTGAAAGCAAAGGCGGGATATGCCTTATTGCAAACTTCCCGGCACATCCCTTGGATGGAAATCAAAACTCTTCTAGTGTGAGTTTTTTTTTTTTTCTAACTTCATTAACTTTATTTATCCCCAAGGTGGCAGTGGGATGCCATTTCAGCGTTTAAGATTTCAGCATTCCAGTTGCTAGAAGCGACCTTGGATTTGATTCAGAGCTTCAGCACGGGGGCGTGTGGATGATCCGGGACGCTCACCTATGAGGTCTTTGTTGCGCCGGTCGATGGAGAGGTTCCGCAGGGCGATGGCGATGGCGCGCACCACCTTATCCGAGTCAGAGCGTAGCAGCTCTACCAGGATCGGCAAGCCTTTCTCCTTACGCACCGTCGCCCGGATGTAGCTGGACCACTGTAAGAAGATCATAAACGTGGAATAAGATGAAGACGAGTTTGTTGTTTGCAAATACAATTAGATCTGTTCACACAGACGTCTCCACCCTCTTCCAGGCGCTTTAGTAAAACCTACAATGACATGAGGAGAGACAGTAACCCGAGTTTAAGATCGAACCGGGGACACTGGAGCTGTTTATTGATTAACACGTCATCCCCGTGAGAAATAATAAAGCCCGAGTCTGCTCAGCTGGCTGCGTACGGTGTAAATAAAGTGCTGCAGTAGCGTACAGTGAGCACTAGGAGGAGATAGTGAGCTGTAGAAGGTATGAAAGACGTGCATTGGAAATGGAGTGAAACACATGCAGCAGCTTGTGTGTGTGGTCCGACATGCTACTTAGGTGCGTCTGGAGCAGGTCTGATACTAAGAAAAGCTACACATATGTAGGCCACACACACACACACACACACGCTCACACGCACACACCCTTCCTCACTCTCTTTCTCTCCGAGTTAGTTTAAACACAGTATGGTGTATTGTGTTTGCCCATGAGTCTGTGTCTATGCATCTATGCATCTGTGTGTGTGTGTGTGTGTGTGTGTGTGTGTGTGTGTGTGTGTACTCACTACCCAGTGTCCAGCGCTGAGGTTCTGTAAGGCCCCCGCTGCCGCCTCCAACGTGTTGTAGTTCTGGCTTTCGGTCAGCAGGGACAGATAGAGACGCACCACCTCGGGTTGGTACAGCAATTCAAAGCCTACAGAAGGAAAAGAAACAAAAACACAGACGTAAATCCCGTCTGCGCTCCACAATAACAAACCGGTTTCATTTTTTTTTGTCAGCTAAATGGAAAACACCAAAGCGGGAAACATCAATGTCGTCCCCTTGCTGCATAATATTGTGAAACGCTGCACGCTCCTGGTGAGAGGTACATAAACGAAGAAGTTTTTTTTCTTCTAATTTGCATTCTTACTCACGTTCCCTTTCTTCTGTTTAACTGATCTTTAGAACACAGTGTGTGATTATCGAGGAGATTCAAACACCTTCACAGCTGTGGCACAAGAGAAAAACTCTAAAAGAGACTAATGCTTTAATGGAGGCTTTGTTACTGAACGCCTGCACCGGCGATCACTGCCAGGCTCAATCAATACTCAGAGAGAGAGACAGAGAGACAGAGAGAGAGAGAGAGACAGGATTAAAACTGATCTGGAGTCAGTGCGTGATGAAAACCTGAAGGCAGCTGTGTTTCTGAAAAGCCAATCCATCCAACCATCCATCTTCCTGTAAATCCACCTGACTGTCCACCTATTTAGCCGTCCATCTCAGTCCATCCACTTATCCACTCATCCAACTCTGTTCCCATCTGTGTTCCCTCCATTTAATTCTCTCATTCATTCATTCAGGCTCCATAATGAGACTTCAAACCCGGTCCCAGAAACACATCAAGAATGAGACACCGAACCTAGCACAAAAATATTGAGCACAAAACGAGACATGAAACCCAGCATCAGACATCGAACCCAGCATGAGACACTGAACCTAGCACGAGACAATGAGCACAAAATGAGACACCAAACCCAGCATGAGACACAAAACCTAGCACGAGACAATGAGCACAAAATGAGACACCAAACCCAGCACGAGACACTGAACCTAGCGTGCGACATTAAGCACAAAATGAGACACCAAACCCAGCATGCGACACCAAACCTAGCACGAGACAATGAGCACAAAATGAGACACCAAACCCAGCATGAGACACTGAACCTAGCACGAGACAATGAGCACAAAATGAGACACCAAACCCAGCACGAGACACTGAACCTAGCGTGCGACATTAA
>JAOTQY010000026.1:14817334-14830261 GCA_026413445.1 Dolichallabes microphthalmus | reverse complement strand
GACTCTATATGCCCCTGACTCCACACAAACACCCACCCCTGACTCCACATGACTCTATATGCCCCTCACTCAACAAGACTTTCTATGCTCTGAGTCCACATACCCCTTAGTCCACAAGACTCTACATACCACTGACTCTACAAGACTCTATATGCCACTAAGTCTACAAGATGCCACGATACTCAATATGCCCCTGCCTTTACAACCTAAAGCTATAATTCATGCGGGTTCACCAAAACTGGACAACGAGTTTTGATTTCTGCTGTGATTTTAGAATTTGGCATAAACAACATTAAAGCATAAACATCCACCCTGCCTTATATCAATGGTTCAGGGTAGTGATTATTATGGTTTAATGGTAAGAGGCAGATTTTCTTGCTACACTTTGGGCCCCGTACTACCAATTGAGTACAGGTTAATGCGTTAGCCTTCCATATCTTTATGACCATAGGATAACGTGACACTTCACAAAACTAAAATCACCATATGCAAATGACTTCCACAAATGACCAGATCTCAATCCAATAGAGCGCCTTAGGGGACATGGTGGAACAGGAGATTCACATCATGGATGTGCAGCCGACAAACCTGCAGCAACAGCATGATGCGATCATGTGACTATGGAATGTTTCCAGCATCTTGTTGAATCTATGCCATGAAGAGTTCAGGCAATTCTGAAAGCAAAAGGTTGTCGTAACCAGTACCAGCGAGAGTGTATGAAGCGGGAGTGTATATGCTCTTGAGCCTGACTATATAACATTCCAAGTGTGTTTGTCTGTAAAAGATTTTATACATCCCTGGCTCTACATGACCCTAACTCGACAGGTGCAGCTTTTAAAGGTGACCAGGATGCCCTTGCATGACCTATGATTAAACCGAACCTGCTCTGTGATGTCACCTGTTTTTCAGTAACTCCCCCCTGGATTGCTCAGAAATCAGATCCATAAAAGGGAAAGGAAATGTGTGTGGCGTGCCCTGAGGAAGCTCTGTAGGCATATGTGTGTGTGTGTGTGTGTGTGTGTGTGTGTGTGTGTGTGTGTGTGTGTGTGTGTGTATAGCTTTATTGGGTTTGCAGTTTCCTGCTCTGCACCGCAGCCTCCCAGCTAATTCAATTTTGCAAGGAGCAAAAGAAATGCTGCCCTCACGGGCCATTCATTAGAGGTGCTGTTACGGCCCAGACTGAGTGGAGGTGACGAGGCTGGCAGATGTCAGGAAAGTAAAGTAGAAAATGTAGGAATTCTTCTAAAAGGCCACCCAGCGCTCTGCTTTAAGCCCTTCTGACCAAACATCAGTTGATATTTAACAGCGTGTAGAATATGGACAAGAACTTGGTTCCTTAGGTTTTTTTCAAGCACAGCCGTTCTCCATGTGAAGAGTTTTACGTGAAGAACACTGGAGCAGGTCCAGCACATACTGAAAGTAATACTGACATTCTTCATTTTCATTACATTTTAATGTGGTAATGGCTGCTGGAATGAAAAGAAAAGGAAGAGCGGACCAAACTAACCACGACTATGAGTAGACCGTCCTCAAAGGGAAACGTGGGCTACTGAGGTTTTTCACTAAATAGAATAAAAACCTCCATGTTGGACTCTTTCTATTTTTGAGAGCCTGCAATTATTTTTAATTGTGCTGCACAGTGCCAAGTTCCTCGCGCCGATGCCATAGTTTGGAGGGGTTTGGAGGGGGTTATGTTTTCATAGGGGCCTCACCAGCATACAGCATATGGGCGTTTGGGGTTGGGGGCGAGGCCCTCCCACTTATAGCTATTTTTAGCATTGATTGAAAGGTCTACTGCACTGTAAAAGCAATCATCGCAGCTGGGGTATGGTCAACGTTGACTTGCTTCCACATGGCGCAGGAATCCCACGCCTTGGCTGTGCTCACTGAGTTCTGCAGCGAAAGCTGTTCTTGGTTGATCGTTTGTCCTACTGGGACACAACGGCAGCCACTGGAGTACGGGGCTATGTTCACAATTGTTATGCTTGATTAAGAAATCATAATGCATGCTGGGTTTTCGATTTTTCAGCAATAAACTACACTTGCAACATTGTGGGACGTTCAAGTCTAGACCCGAGAGAACAATGATACGGTCATGAGGAGAGATATTTGATTAGAGCTGATGGCTCTGCACCCACTCTCTGCCTCTGAGCAACTTGTATCAAAGGATAAATGTAAATGTGTGAAGGTAAGAGGATCTTAAAAGCCTTTAGACCACCCATGCTAACATGAGCCCTGTACTTCTGGGGTTTGTTGGAGCTGCAGTCAGCCTCTCTACTGGATTTTCTGTACTTCTGCAAACGCATGCCAGGTAAAACCTGTAAGTGGATTAAAGCATTAGCTGTACAGGGACAAAACCCCCATTGTACACTTCTAGGGCCATTTAGGAAATCACCAGAAGATTTAACTCAGATGGGCAAACCTGAACAACTGATCCAGGATCAGAGAATTACTCTGAAAAATCTGGTGTTGCTTGAGTGTGCACTCAATCACCGGACTGAAGGAAGCTCATATCCGACTTAGGGGCGTTAACTGGACAGCAAGTTCACCAAAATGAACAACCCTGTATAGTCATGAGTAATATTGTGTAAAAATATATTTAAAAAAATCATCTGACCATACATTTTTTTTAGTATTGGGCAAATAGAACAACAGGCGATCAACATACTACATAACCTAAAAACAAGAATAGACAAACAAACAAAATAATACCCCATTATTGCTTCCACAGGATTTAAGAGGGTAAGTCGCAGCCAGGTTCTGCTAATCGTTTGGCATTTATTAACTGATCGTCATCAGGTGGTCCTCTTGACAGACCTCTACGAAATCACAGGTTTTGGCAGTTTGCTAGTTTGGAGCATTCAAGTGTGTGTTAATGTGATGCCAAGAGGAGAAACATAGGCAATGGACCTAGAGGATCACTGCTGAACATCAGTCTGGAAAGGGTTTTAAAACCATGAAACCATTGTTCTACAATAAGAAGGATTATTCACAAGTGGAAAGCATTCGAGACGGTTGCCAATCATTCACCCACAGGTCAGCACATGTCAGACCGTGCAATGCTCAGAGAATTACATAAATCCAAGCGCTACATCTCCAGGCCTCACTGAGCATGTTCAATGTTAAAGTCCATGACAGCGCAATTAGAAGTACGGTTTGTTTGGAAGGGTTGCCGGGAGAATCCTTTATTGTCTAAAAAGAACATGGACTGAGGTTCGCAAAATTACATCGGAATAAAGCAGAAGGCTTATGGAACAATGTCCTACTGAACAGATGAGACCAAAGTGGAGATGTTTGTGCAATGTTTCAGCAGAAACACCTCATGACCAGCACGGTGGTGAAGGCGTGATCATTTGGACTTTTAATTTTCTGTTAAATGGTGAAGATGTTGAGGTTGCATTTGCCTAATACTAAAGACCTGCTATGATCAGAGATTTTTATTATGTTTTTTGCACAAAAACATTACTTTTTCTAACTAAATAAATGAAAATGAGGGGGCACTAACTTTGTACACAACTGAATATGCTACAGTAGTATACCAGGTTTAGGAGCTGTGTTCTTCTGTTTAGATTTATATAGATTCAGAAAACCAAACCGACCGTCTTCTTTAAGACTGATCCAAAATCAGTACATCGTCCTAAGTAAGACTGATCCAGATGCAGAACAGCAGCCCAAAATATCTTCTCATATGACAGACATTGGATCTTCTCATAAGGCTGCCTCATAACATGTCCAAAATAAGACTGATTTTGAATCAGCATATTAGGACCAAAATCTCATTTGACATCCAGCAACCGTAAAAAACAAGTCCGTCACGGACAGCAGCACTCATGAACCGTGATCCAGAACCAGTACAGCAGCCTCAAAATATCTCCTGGCAGGCAAGACTTTGGAGCAAATCCTCTTTAAGACTTGACTAAAATATCCATCTTCTGCCATGCCCAAAGCTTAGAGCTGGTATTAGTAGCTCTCGTAACTGCTCTAGCATGCAGCAGGCAGAAGAAGGCAGGGTTTAGGAATTAAACATGGAGGTCTTCTAGGACTGTAGATTCTTAGAAATAGCTGAGAAGTTCTTTGTTGTTGTTGTTGTTGTTCCGTAAATACACATGGATAAAGAAAAGCAGTGGCTGCAATGAGACGGTTAAAACCTAAATATATACAATAAACAGAAGTTGTGGTACCTGTGACGAGTTCGCGAATCTCAGCGTCACCGCTTTTCCTAAGCAGACGAACGAGAGCGGGGATGCCGTCGCAGCTCCTGATGGCCGCCTTGTTTTCGTTGTCCTTGCCGAAGGAGAGGTTGCGCAGAGCTCCACACGCTTTTCGCTGCACCTCACCCTTGGGGTGCTCGAGCAAGGCTACCAGAGCCGGGATGCCGTTCAGCTGCCGCACGGCTTTCTTTACTACGTCGTTCTCGTAGCACAGGTGCTGCAGGTAGGCGGCGGCATTTGCTTTGACCGGATCGAGAGGGTGGCCCAGCATAGCGATGACCTCAGGGAGGTCGGGGTCGCGCCAACAGCGAGGGTCCTGGCGCGCCAAGCCACCGTCGATTCCACCGTCCAGACTGGCCGTGCTGCCCCGTTCGGGCTGTGCAAGTGGGGCTGGGAACATGGCAGGAGCGTAGCGGTGATGCTCGTCGATTAGCTCCGACTCGATGGGGTCATCGTAGCCCCTGTTTAGGGTCAGAGAGAGAGAGAGAGAGAGAGAGAGAGGGAGGGTGGTTGGTTTTTTTCCCCATTGATTTCCATTGATGACTAATTAAGATGTCATTAAGGATTTTAAGAAATCTGAAGCGCATGATAAGTATCTGACCTGCCTGAAAAAAATTCAACAACAAGGCTTAAGTATAAGTCAAAGCGAAATTGAGCTCTTATACTTTTCAAAAAGAACTCAAGTCACCGAGATGTTAAAATGAGCCTGATAATTTTCATGTCAAACAGAGAGACACGGGGACAGACAAGCGAACCATCAGGAGCTTCATGGGGAAAGCAGAAATAGCTCCTCTCAGAGATTGTCTGAGGAGATGAGCTGCTGGCGGGGAGACAGACAGGGGAGGAAAATAGGTTTAAGTGGAACACTCAGAGTGAGACGGAGAGGGATGGAAACGCCAAAACACTGAGATAGAGAGAAAACAGAGCCAGCAGAGGAGCGGTTATTAACCATGCTGTCGGAGAAGCAGCCAGAAGAGCTAGTCTTGTTGATAAGAGGAACAGATGCCACTTCCTTATTAATGGACAGTCTGGGAGACGTGCAGGGCTTTTATTAATGAGAGTGTGGCTGAAGTTACAGGTGCGAGAATTTTTTTTTAAATGACGGCGATGAATGGGTGACAGGGTTGGGGAAAGAAAGCTAGTCTGCAACATCTCCATCATTTCCTGAGCAGGAATGTGGAAAATATAATTCCTGTCTCGCTGTTCCGACCAGGGGTACGGTCTAACCCCCGGGCTATCGTATTACACGACTAAATTGCCTTTTATGAGCTCCTAATGATTTTTAAAGCTCTGAGTGCCTTGTATATGGTTTCGGATCACTGACATTGTTTGACATGGGCCCGTGTCAGCCCGTGTCAGTCAGATGGGTTAATGCGTGGGGGATTCCACTTAAGTAGTAGGAAGTAATGCTGTATGTTAACCTGGAGTGATCCCAGGAACCGGGATTTCATCCAGCGACAAAATGCTAAATATAAGCTAGGATAAGGATTTCTTTATTTCTTCGCACAATAGTTACTGTATGACTCTCAAAATTTTTTTTATCCAAATGCAGTCTGGAGGACCTCACTTTCATGCAATTATTTGCTACATTATTTCCTTTGAGAAAGGAAAGGAAAGTCACGTGACTTTGAACTCAGCAGCCGAGTTGGGTACAGATGGCGATAAAAAAAAAAACTTTTGTTCACAATTGGAAATCAAAGTGTGTGAGAGAGAGAGACTTTTGATACTTTTACTCAACTACACAAGTAAATGGAGGACTTCTACTTGGTCAATCTTTGCACTAGGTAATCTCTACTTTTACTCAAGAACACGAGTTGTGTATTCGCCCCCCCTCTGCTTATAGTACCTGATGTCTTCATAGTTTGCTTCTGAAGAGCTGTTCTTTCTTGTATATTTAATGTAGTCTTGAGGAATAGTTCTCCAGGTTTCTGAAGGACGTCATCATTTTTTTTTTTCAGTCTAGTCCCGGTACCTCAGCAGTTTCAGAGAAATGTTTTTGTTAAGCCACACAGTGACCTATGAATGAGTGGATGGAACAGACGAGAGGGGAAATGAGGTCGCTGCTGAGGCTGTTACATTATTTTTTTTTCATTGTAGCTTTAGGCCCTTTGCTGTCTGTCGCAGTTAAACATTAGTTCTTATTTCCTTCATTTAATTCGACATCATTTGATTTTAGGGCTGAAACGATTCCTCGAGTAATTCGGTTACAAAAAATGATCGAGCTCTTCTGCCTCGAAGCTTCTTTTAATTAATTTTAAAAAGTTTGCGTCATGTTTTTGCACAATTATTTGTTGACAGCACGCTTTTGACAAAGTCGCCAGGAAACAGCAACGAAGAAGAAGTGCTTACGTCACCCACAAAGCAGAAGGAGACGCAAACAGTTAGCTGTGTATTAAGTTGAGGGAGTGTTCTGGTGCGGCGACAAAAAGGAACAGAGCGATAAAAACATCAGCCAGCCAAGAGATGAAGAAACCGGCAAGAGAAAACCACAGACATTGTCAGTAAAACTTATGTCTGTGCTGTAGATTTTAAATCTTTTAGTTCTGAAAGTTTAGATGCACACCTTAGTGTTTTTGTATAATTATTTATTTCAGTGTGTGCCTTAGTTTTTTGATACTTAAAGTCATTTAAAATACCTTTTTTTTTAGGTTTTGCATCTGAGAAAAGGCTTTAAAATAAGAATGTATGACACTGTAAAGCACTTAATGCATCTCAGGCAACTTTAAAACCCTAATTTCACTTATTTCACAGTGACCGGAAGTACGGCTCATCATGATTCACCGAGAGTTTTGCCGCTGCGATTACGTTTCCATCTTTCCGCGCGAAAAATTTAAACATTTAATTATTTGGTCGGTCCTCGCGGAAGCTTGCGGACCTCGTAGAACTTCGTGGAACGTCTGTGGGCGATCGCGGCGGCTCATGGCGCCTAACACCGCATCTCACCGCGAGTCAAGTATAGGGGTATAAGCTATTCCTTGTATTGTGAATAATGACAATGTTTATTTTTGATAAAATGCTGTATGCATTTAAAAAATAAAAGCAGATTTTCCTAAAAAGAAAACCAATTAATCTTTGTTTCTCTTATATATTTTACATTGCTGTTTATTTAAGCAAAAGTACATTTTATCCGATTATTCGATTACATTTTTTGGTAGAATACTCGATTACTAAAATTTTCGGTAGCTACAGCCCTATTTGATTTTAATTAAAATGAAGCAATGAGGGGGAGTCAAGACTTTTGCACAGTACTCTACATCCTGTCATGGTCTTTTAGGTTAGGTTAAGCCTTTATTTGTCACATATGCTTTATTAAAGCTGGGAGAAAAACATAAAGCTTGGAAAAACACAGTAGAGATGCCTTGATTTTGCTCATTTTAATTATTTAGTTTTTTTAAGAACAAACCTAATTACACTACTTGGGGTAAACAGACAGGCCCCGCCCACAAACAAAACGAACCATTTTTTTCACATCTCCGTCTTAATGGGCCGTCCGCCTGAATTAAAGGCGTAGGAGTTGATTTAAACACCTGGTGGTGTGCAGGTGAAATCCTCGCCCGCTGACTCACTCCACAGTACCGCTCTTTACTGACGTGATTACCTCACAAATAAACAAGTCAATAGTGGAATAAGTAAGTAGTAGACTTTTTAAAAAGCTGTAATGTTTCTCAGGCATGAAAGCAGGTCCATGCTGAGATCTAAAGCAGGAGAGCTCGGGGATGTCATTAAAGCGGCGCACCGCTGTGAGCCTGGCGGTAACGCTCGGGTACGGCTGAGAACGCTTTATAAAGCACGTCCTCGTGAGTTCATTAAATCCGGCGTTCTGGCAGCGTTCGCCGCCGCCTCCTCTCGAGTGTGTGTGACCTAAAACATCTGACCTGCGTCCTCTTTGTGTGTGTGAACAATATCTAAAAATATCAATGTGTGTACAGTATGATACTTTTTTTTTATTTTATTTTTTTATAAACATCACGCTTTATAGAATTCTTTTTTCTTTGTTGTTTATAATTACAGCTCCACTTCAAAGCAATCTCTGCGCTTTAATGAAGCAAGCGTTAACGCCAAAGCTGTTCCACATTTAAATAAAGGAACGTCCGGATTAGACCGGATTTATCTTTAAAACAGAGTCGGCTAACAGCGGCACGACTGATTTCTGCCAAAGCTTGATTCTTCAGGTGTGTGTGTGTGTGTGTGTGTGTGTGTGTAGAATAATTCTGTCAGACTAAATGTAGTCGGCTCAGGAGGTTGTTTGTGGGTAATGTGGCGTATAATAGAATAAACAGAATGAACCTTGATAAATGACGTCAGTGTCATAACCGCGCTCACACACACACAAAGGAAGACACTGAGAGAAAATCTCAGCCGCTTGGTCCGAGTGATGGGAATTTGCATCTCGGCCGGAGCCGCGAGTATTCCCGGGGCGATAACACCACTGACACTAGGACCTGGGAGCAGCTTACAGAAGCTCCTTCTTCTAACTATAATTGATAATTTTTTCGTTAATATTCTGGCCTGGACGAAACCGCTCCTTATAAGGTAAAAAGCCCAGCGAGAAGGGCAGCAGGAGGAACGAAACACTCGAGGAATCTTTCCATCTCCCACGCCGAGAGCGATTCACACACACACGGGATCTCGCCGAAGAGGAAAACAATCGCTCCTCCGCGAAGAGGTTCAGAACAGGAGCCGTGCTGAGCCTAGCCTTGGTCCAACGCTACAGAGATATCCGTGTCATCGCGATGCGCTGGTATCAAAATGACCGTGTGTACTATCGCTTCGTACCTTTAACACACTTACACGTCATGATCTCCTGCAGGAGTTCCTTTTCTTTTTCTCTCGTTTGAGTAAACGTGCACTTGTCCTGTGATAAACACTGCAGTAACGATCCCTGCACTAATGGACTGCGCCATCTGCTTGTCCTCTTAACTCATCAATCCAAAGACTTAAACGGCGTCTGAGCTTACGGTATACACGTGCCACGAGCCAGGGGGGACGTCCCGAGGGGTCCCTGACAAGATGAGCAGGTGGATGTGGGCTCATCCGAAGAGAAAGAGACAGAACGAGAGAGAGAGAGAGACAGAGACACAGAGGAAGACATTGAAAGAAAGAAGTCAAGAGGGAGTTACAGAAACAAATAGAAAGAGCAGAAGAGAGATGGAAAGAGACACACAGAGACATGAAAGAAGTCAGAGAGACATAGAAAGAGAGAGACACAGAAGAAGACAGGAAGAGACAGAGTGAAACAGAAGAACACAAAGTGAGAGAGAGACAGGGAGACAAAAGACAGAGTGAGATAGAAAGATCGAGACAAAGAGAGACAGAAGAAGAGAGCATATCGACACACAGTGACAGAGAAGAATACAGAGAGAGATTCTGAGACACAAAAGAGAGTGAGACGAAAACACAGAAGAAGACAAAAAGACAGAAGATAGAGATAGACACAGAAGAACATATGAGACAGAGGCATGGAAGATGGACACGCAAGAAGCTTTGAGAAATATGAGAGACACAGGCGAGACAAAGAAGACAAGAGTGAGACACACAGACAGAAGACACACAGAGAAGCACAGAAGGTGATGACCAAGGCAGACTAAGGGAGACGAAGATCCAGAAGAAGACAGGGAGAGAGAGAGACATAGAGATAACGATAAAGAGATACTGAAGAAACTGGTCACCTTTCGTTCATGCCAAAGAATATGAGACGGGGGAAAAAGCGTGGGTGGGGTTTAACTGTAAACGCAGGGATTCTGCATTCTGATTGGTCGACCGTTTTACACGAGCGGCGGCGATGCAGATAAAAGCCTGTTAATCTGAATAAAGACTAACGCGGCGACAGGGTGGGACAGCGATCGAGCAGAAAGACAGTCTGTTCGTGCAGCGTCAGTAAGGAATTAAACACACTCCGCCTCTCGCTCGCTGACTCGAGCGCGTGGGGATGATTTCCGCGGTAAACACCTCAATTTTCTCCGGAGCGTAATTGGCGGGTTTTGGAGGCTGACTGCGCGACAAGCCGTAATTATAACACCCGGGTCTCCTCGCGTGTGCGGCGGTACGTGGAGGACGCTACAGAGATCTGTGTGTGTGTGTGAAAAACCTAAGACAATTGGGACTTTGTGTCCTGTTCTATTAGGCAGAAAACAGTCAAGAGCTTGTCATAACTAAATGTGTGTGTGTGTGTGTGTGTGTGTTTTCAGGGTCAAAAAGTAGACTTTACCATTTCCCAAAGGACTAAAATCCTGCCTGACCAAAAAAAATTTAAAGCCTTTCTTTATACACCACAGTTCTTTGTCCAAACACACACACACACACACACACACACACACCTGTGCCTCATGTCAAATGTCAGCTTTCATTTGTTCTGGAGTTTATAGAAATGTGCTTATGTCAGAGCGAAGGTCTAGCAGGGGCACGCTAGTTGTGTTTGTTTGTTTTCTGTATTTTGTGTGTGTGCATGTGTGTGTGTGTGTTTGTGTGTGTGTGTGCGCACAGAATCAAGCACAAGCTCAGTATGGGAGCCAGGTTGTGATATATAAAAAAAGAAAGCAGGAACGATACAATAATTCGTCGTCGCCAGTGCTCTGACTGTAACAAAATCGAACATCATGGTCTCCCTCGAGATCGCTCCTGAGGAACCCGAGAGAGACGCTAGAAAAAGCTCCGCCCATTTCCTTCTAAAGCATCAGGGAGAAGGATGAGCGATGAGAAGAGGCTCTGCTCCTACCAACGCGAGCACATGCTCACTAGCTATTACCACTGAAGCTCACGGCGCAGCGTCTTCACGCCGAGCATCTGTTTATGAGAACGGTATGTCAGATGATGTTCCTCACAAACAGATGCTTCATCCTTAACAATCCACTTGTGAGATCTCAATGAGATCCTATTGGCGGAAAACACAGAGCGAGCAACAGATACTCGAGCGGATTTAGCATTAACAGGTACGCTAACAAACCACACAAGACGAAGTAAGATCATTTTACCCATGTGGCATCGAGATCAGTCACAGATCAGACTCGAATCCATCTAAAGTGATACTGGGATCAGACTCCGATTAGACCCAAGATCATATTTGGACTTAACCCAGATTGGCCTGAGGTAGTGCTGAGATCAGACTCAGATTAAACCTAAAGATCCCTAAGGGGACACTGGGATCAGACTCAGATTAGACTCTGTTCATCCTATATGATACTGAGATCAGACTCAGATTAGATCCTGTTAATCTTGCATGATACTGGGATCAGTCTGAGATTAAACCTAAAGATCCCTAAGGGGACGCTGGGATCAGACTCAGATGAGATTCTGTTCATCCAGAGGTGATACTGGGATCAGACTTATATAGAACCTGTTCATCCTTAGGCGCAATCAGATTTAACCCATATTGGTCTGAGATAATGCTGATATCAGCCTCAGATTAGACATAAAGGTGGTGACACTGAGATTGCACCCAAAATCTTCTTGATGTAATCCACATATGCAAGCCAAACTGGCCTGAAGTAACAATAAGATCAGATTAAGGTGATACTAAGACTATCCTCATATTAAACCGAGCTTTCCCGTGATGATAGTCAGATCAGACTTAAATTAAACTTTGACTTTTTGACTGTAATCTCTCCAAGACGACACTGAGATCAGACCACCATTGTCCTTAGGTAGAACTAAGATAGCTGCAAGGTGAAACACTGAGCATCCTAAGATCATACGAAGCTAACCTCCTTATATTACATTGATCAGAACGAGATCAGACCCCGAGCATCACCTGACACGAGGACCGTTGCGCAACGGGTCCCTCATGGCACGTGCAGCGCTGGGCAGTGTGCGGCGGTTGGCGGTGGAGTAGTCGGGCTCCAGCTCATACGGCTCTTCCTCGTCCGGGCCGAGGCTGCGCCGGTCGTCCTCCAGTCCATACGGCTCGGGCTGAAAGCGCTCCGGCTGCGAGCGATTGAGGTCCATGGTGCTGCTGCCTCCGACGGGTACTTGTGGCTGTGCCATGTGCCCATAGTCGTCCCTGCGAATCGGGAGGGTGTAGCTGTTCTCCATGCGGTAACCGTACGGCCTGTAGGGGCGGTAGTTGAGGCCACGGGAGAGGCTCCCGTAGTTGTCGCAAACGTCCCCGTAGGCGTCGTGCGGGCTGTAGTACGAGTCGCCATAGTTGCTGTGGTTGTAGGAGCGTGTGAGCGTAGACGTGGCCTGAGGTGTGACGAAGCGCTCGCCGTTCTTCATGAAGCGACGGTCGATGGAGTCCGTGTAGCTGCCCAGCGGCGACGAGCTGTCGGAAATCGGCAGGCCGTCCGGACCTAGCGGGACCTGACGCACGGTGCGGGTGGTTACCGTCTTCACCATCTTGGTTACCTGCCAGAGCAAGAAAAAAAAACAAAAGAAAACATTGTTTTATTAGTTACAAGATGATCCTGAATTTCTGTGCTAAAAACGAGCTCGTTCTTTGGCAGGCAGCACTGCTATTTGCACCGCACGCCATGTTAATGAAGTTCACTTTATAATGAGCAAGACGTCAAAGAGCTGTCTGGTCTGTTTTTTATTTTTATTTATTTATTTATTTATTTATTATTTTAACATGGTGTCTAGCATCCACAACACTACACAGTGCCCTGTTTGGGTTGTAAATCATTCATATTTACTTTGAAGCTTGATGATCATAGAGTACTGCAGGACCGCAGTTCAAAGACCTATGAGATGAGTCAGTACCGTGGATTGGGGGGGCGGGGGA
>JAOTQY010000026.1:14801230-14814459 GCA_026413445.1 Dolichallabes microphthalmus | reverse complement strand
ATAAGAAAAGAAAAAGAAAAAAAGCAAAAAAAAAAAAAAAAAACGTTTGTGCCGAAGCGATGGGTCGTAGCGGGAATATTAATGAAACGGCGAAAGATTTAGAGACGGGGTTCTTCACCTTTTTTTCTTTTTTTAAGCAGCCAGTGACCTTTTCTACTGTAATATAAATTCTACAGACCTGCTTAGGACAGATTTATTTTATGGATATTATATTTAAATCTGCCACAGTAATATTAGAGTCTGTTTCTACCGACAGAACAGAAGGAGATCCGAGTTACCTTTGGTGTCTGGACCCCTAAATATAGTAACTTCTTCATAATTGGCACAGATACTCCGGAAACCGCCCACACTCCCCCCTCCACTCCCCCCCACAGCGGTTCCTCATATACACCCCTTGGGGTCCTCGGACTGCGATTGGAGAACCGCTGGTTTAGTGCATGCAAGTTCATTACAGGTTAAAACTCTGGTCATGTGATCGCTAAAGAGAAATGATTGTGAATGCTGAACACTTTTACACTCTGTAAACGTCCTGGCATAGCAACACCACGAGCAGCACAGATGCATTATGGGGACTTATGTTTGGAGTGTGTGTGAATTCGAGTTTCTCTTCACGTTAAAAATCTACACCATGCGCTGGACGCACGACAAAGGAACGACTCAACTGTTCACACGAGACGAAAAAAAAAGAAAAGAAAAGGAGGCCCACATTTTAGAAACCTGAGTGTGTGTGTGTGTGTGTGTGTTGTGTGATTGGATGGAAATCTGACTTGACGTGATTTAGAAATCTCCGTGTCAGCAGTGGTTTTCCAGTTTATAGTAATAACTCTAAACATACCTTGGTCTCTGTGCGGCGCGTGGTTCCGTCCTCTGACGTTACCACGGAGACGTGTGACGTGGGCGTGCCGGGGTCCTCCTCTATAGTGACCGTCTCCTCCACCACCTCCTGCGGCTCCTGCATCATAGCCAGAGACGTCTGGTTGCTGGGACTCTGCTCCTGTTAAACAGAGGTCGAAGGTCATCGTGACGAGAGAAGCCTTGCTGCAGCACCTTCAGTTATTATTACAGTGTTAATCTGACTCGCTTGCTTAAGAGCCCTGGGAGAGCTTTAGGGGCGAGAGACGAAATGTCAGATCGATAAGATCAGACAGACGGAGAAGAGACGGAAAGGGAGAAGAGCGGTGAATAAAAACAAACAGGAAGAGCGCAAAGCCTTGGTGGAGACGACTGAAGCAGGTAGCGAGCGGTTTACAGACTGAACGTCGGAGGATTAAATGTGCGGCGCTAATCGTCCGCGCCGTGCGGCGCGCGGGGGCGAGGAGACGTGTCCGAGCTGAAGTGTCTCCCGCTCACGCTCGAGTGCTGCCTGCTTTATAAAAGCAATATAGTGCGGTAATGACGCTTTGATTAACTCGTGCAAAAAGCCTGTGAAGAGGCTCGTGGGGGTGAATTTTAATATCATCAGACGTTGTTTATTTGCCGGGCGAATTGTAAAAGCAGCAAAATTAACCTGAAGAGCGGTTACAGGTGTCGGCGCCGCCTCTGTTCCTCGCTGACGCCTTGAGAACGGGCTGTGGGAGATGTCAGCGTAAAAACAAAAGGCCGTGTTCGTGAATCGTCAGGACCTGGCCTGTCCTCTGAATAATAAATCCCCACTTAATCAAAATGAGACATGACCTGACGAGCTGCTCTGGGTCCTGATTGGTCGGCGGAATTCACTACACCAGCAGCCCTGACACTGAGGCAGCTTGAAATCACAGCTACAACAAATGCTCCAGTTTCTATAGTAACAACGTTCTACTGTACATACACATTACATCATTAGCAGCTCCAGCAATCAGAGACATTTTTGTCACATTATTATTATTATAATTATAAATGCAGCAGTGATGACTTCACAGTCGTCGATCCTGTATACTGGTTGTGCTGGTCAGAATGTGGGTCCTGATTGTCCTGGGCTTTGTTTAATCTGGACATGAAAAGACCGGGTTTTATTTTTTTTCTGTCCAGTAAACATGGCTGTTCTGGAAACAATGTTGGCAAACGCACCAAGCAAAAGCCTGGATGTAAATAAAGCCCGGTTGCACTGTTTTTACAGTTCCATTCAGTTAAATGGGCTTTCTGGAAACAATCAGAACGCACAAACGGGGGAAGAGGAGTGCAGAGACGTTCTACCAACGATAACAGACGAAAGCTGGGACTGGGAAAAAAAACTAAAAACTGAAATTACAGGAGATGTTCAGAGTGTTTCTGCTAGAACTTGAGCGTGAACGTAGTCTATATAACCTACACTAAGAGATTTGGTCTCCATGGAAACAAAACTAAACGCACCTGATAAGCCACAGAAGCCTAGAAGGAAATTTAGGATTAGATAAAACCCATGTTTCGTTCTTTACAGTGTTTTTGACAGATCCGCTCAGCATGGGAAAGGACATCTCCAAAACACACACACACACTCTCTCACCGCTGCACACTTCTGACATTCGGGTCTGGTTCTGGGACGAGCGTCCGGTTTATTACTCATTCTGTAACAATGATTTGACCTCTTGTGCTTTTTTACGGCTTTGATAAAGGTCAACCTTAGCGCCTCATCTTAGAATAAATACGTCTGAAAGTTTTGCTTCAGTGATTTGATGGTTAACTCATTAAAGAATACAGTACATGATGCAATCGGTGAAACCCGAAAACACTGTCTGCGTATCAAGCCCTCGTGCTTTTCCCTCTGCGATTGGGGGAAAACGAGACTCCGTGAGGTTCTGCATTCCACATTCCGCTGCCTCTGCGCGTCTCCGTCTCTGGGCCTCATCTTAAACACGCAGATGGAGGGCCCCACGCTGGGCAGAAAGGGCGCACAAGAGGGTCCTTCCACACAGCAATATGACCGGCTCAGACGGGGAAGCACAAGAGGCTCCTCCAAAAACAACACTGGGGTGGGGTGGGGGGGGGTGCGTTTCCTAGCAACAGCTCAGAGAACGAATGCACTTATACAGAACGCTCGAGCGATGAAAAGCTTCTCAGGCGTCCCAAAACGTCAAATCGCAGGGGTGAGTTTCCATCTGCATACGTGTCTGAGATCTGATTCTCCAACAAGACACAGTTGAGTCGATGTTTATACACCAGGAAATCTGATTGTCTACAAGGTGTGGGATTGAAAACGTTAGTGTTTCTGACGGTAACCGCTCATTCACAGGTTCAACAAGAAAAAGTAACTATAGATGAATAGGAATGAAAGCATTCCTTGACGCCCTGTGTTTAGTTGTAATGGTGCATATACAGTATGAGTAGCCAACCTACTGTGGTATAAGAGGAATAAAACAACGTTAACAACCTGATGGCATAACATTCCCTTTTATCAGGATCCATACTGTAGTACTGAGAGATACACCGTAGATCTACAAAGTAGATGTTTCTGAAAGGTCAAATTATTGATCCTTTTAATTAGCAGCCAAAGAATTAGCCAATGATTGGCCAAAGAAAACAACTAAAGGGATTTGAAATGACTGGAACTGGGTTGGATTGTGGGAAGACAGAAAACAACAACAACTTAAAAATAGAACTACGGTTAAATAGTGAAAGTTATGGGGACTCCCATACAGTACAGGAAGGGGGACTGGAAGTAAGCATGTGTGTGTCCATAAGAAAACCACGTGTTAGTGAGTGTTAGTGTTAGGGAAAAAAAGCATAAAGATTGCATAAAAAGGATGGAAAAAGGTCATGTGGGTTGATGACTTCAGACTGACCCTATACCAGAGTGATGGGCGTGTCAGGGTAAGAAGGGAAGCACATGAAGCGATGTACTCCTCATTCATAGTGTCCACTGTACAAGCCTCTGGAGACAGGGTTATGATCTGGAGCTGGTCATCTATGGAGATGTTCTTCACGAATGGTATGGGGTATATTCTAAGACTCAGTGTGTGAAATAGTGGTTCTGGGAGCCTGAGGGATCATGAACTGGTCACCACATTGTGAGTGTAATCAAAACTAAAGGTGATTGAATGAATGCAAGTCATTTTGTTTTTTATTTTTTTGGCCAAGCAGTGTATTTTACCTCATTCCATTGTTCCTTTAGCACCAATTAGCCAGGCCGCTATCTAATCCCCAAATCACATCCATTATTTTTTGTTACATTTTATATTTAACGAATCCAGGGTGCTAAGAGATTACAGCACGTATTGTCCCTCGACATCCTCCGGTCCAAACGCAGGAACCACATTAGTTTAATTAACAGGGTCTGGAACATTCCTCCATAAGCTCATGAGGAAAAAGGAAAGCTTACGTCTGAAGGTCAGAACACAGCGTGATGGATTTGCTCCTCTTCCTCCGCGCGTTCACCTTAAATCACCTGAGCGGCGGTAATCCAGTGCGCCGTGGCTAAAGGGATTTCGAGTCGGGCCGCAAGCCAGAGATCATTACCAGGCTTTTATACAATTAATCCGTGAGCTAAGACAGTCCGGGTAACCTTGGGTCATCCGATTCAGCCGCATCTCCTTCTGTTTGACCTTCTGCTCTGAAAGCTCGTCGAGGAAAGTGCAGTGAAGCTACCACGAGCCTGGCCTTTAGCTATCTCTAAAGCGAGCTGTGGAAATATTCAAATCATGTGCTTGCTTGTTTCTGCTAAAGAAGAAAAAAAAGGTTCTTTTCTGTATTTCACTGTTAGCGGTGTCTTTTCTAACTTGATTATATTAACTATTAATGGCATATTTTCTGATGAAGCTGAGGTGAAAAAGATGAGTATGATTGGCAGCGCTCCAGCTCCTCCCATTTTGTCTGGCTCGCTCTTTCATGTCAGCCACGTCTGGATCGCAGGACATCAGGGTGTTGATGACGCTGTGAGGAAAGGGTGATCCTGGGGTAGCTGAAGGCTCACAAGAAGATTTTTTGGAAAGGAGAAGTTAGTTTTGGAAGGAGTGGAGACATCAGTGTGGAGGCTGGGGGGGAGGGGAATTAGGTTAAAAAAATCTTGATGGCGTGCACTCTCGCCTCCTTCCTACTCCTCTCACTTCTTCACTCTCTTTTTCATACCCATTCCCAGACGCTCCCTTTGTGCTATTGTACAAAACGATCACCGAAGCCCAAAGGAAACAAATAACCAATCAGGCGTCTCGGTCTGCAGCACAACCTACAAAAGCCTGCTGCTTCCCTTCGCCATGGCACGGACTCAAAATCCTGAAGAATGTGCCGATGTTGCTCCTCGCTGATGCACCCCCGGCCAATCAGAGCACTGTTTGCTCGTCCATTACAGCAAAATCTCTGTGACCTCTTCGCTGCGATAAATAACGTCTAAACAAAAAACAATGCTCGGCTTCCAAGTGAAGCTATGAGACGTTAACGGCTGCGAGACCGGAATACTTTGGAGATGGTCACTTTTTTTTTTTGGAAACATCTGGAAGAAATTAGAGAAGAAATAAATCCACGTCCACACGTCGGAGGTATTCCAGGAACTCGGAGGCTTATAGTAGGGTTGGGGTTAGCCACACAAACACACACACACCGCGGAGAGAGGCAAATCTGTGGAATGTGACCCATTGTACTTGTCTTGGCCATTTATCAGCAGTGTTCAGCACCACTCGAGGTGAAGAATAGAGGAAGAGCGTAACAGCAGATTATTTCTACATGGTGTGGTGTAATAATAAACAATAGGAATAGCCTGCGTTTTTTTATTTCGTTTATTTTTAATTCTTTCAGGACCTTCAGGACACCAGACTAATCTCGTAGGATTCTGTGCTGTGTTTTATTCCTTCCTTGTCCTGCGTCAGCGCTGAACTCTGAGCTCTGTTGTGCACCAGGAGCCAAACATCCTGAAACCCGACATCACCTGACGAACTCTCTGAGGACAAGATAACACGCTCCGAGAGGTCTGTGCCCGACGTTAAACGGCCCTGGGGAGGGAGATTTAGTTCCACACGGAGGCCTGGGATGTCAGCAGCAGAAGCTGACCGTATTGTTCCTGTCAGAAGCGTTTAAACAGCTGCGCAGAGCGAGATAGCTCGGTCCTTCTGATACGCTGCCAGACGAACGGCATCGGCGGCGGCCGCAGGCCAAGCGTTACGCTTTAAAGACTGTGGGGTGTCGTTTACAATGTGTGTGTGTGTGTGTGTGTGAACACCAGAAATAATGAAGTAAAGTTTGCCACGCACCTGGAGGGGATTGGGGTGACCCACAGACATGCAGGGTCACGCCTGAGTGTAAAGCCCTGTGCATTTTGAGCATTCAGTGGTGTCTAGTTCAAGCGAGAAACAGACCAGACGGGCCAAAAAGTTCTGCAAGTCTCACTGTGGCTATTTTGAAACCTACGTGTTTTTTTTTTGCAGAAATCCAGCTTCAGCAAATCCTCCATCATTTCCACCATCATCATCAACTAGTTGACTAACAATTCTGGATGCCCTGATGTACAAGGTTTGGTGTAACGTCTTAAAAAAGTAACGCGTTAAGAGTACTCAGATTTCTTTTTTCATGTAATGAGTAATCTAACCCGTTGGGTTCGCCATTTAAGTAGTCAGTTATTTAGTTATTTTTTTCAAAAGTGTAATGCGTTATTCAGACAATTTCTCTAATCCGTGAGCCAGATAGCCGTCATTCCCAATCCGTTATTGTGTATGTGTGTGAAAGTCATCCTACAAGCCCCGCCCACGAAACCGTAGAGGTGAGATAGGGGTATTAGTAGATAACAGATTATGGGTCAAACTTCGCTGAGTGATGATGGTAGAATAATTATAAACGTCTTGCCTAAAAACAACATGCATGAGGACTCACAAAGGAGTTTTCATTTTCCGCAATGGAAAAGTACTCGAACTAGTTACTTTTATCAGAAAGTAACGCTGTAATGTACAGTAACTGATTACTTTTTAAAGACAGTAATTTTGTAATTAGTTACTTTGAACTACCCCCAACACTGCGGATGAGTTTACTACAAATGATCAGTGAGTTTGCTAAGCCGATTTCAGCTACGAATGTCCTGGCAGTAGCAGATCGACATTCATTCATTCATTCATCCTCTAAGTGCCCTCAGTTTACCAGCACACCATCTAACCCCAGAAACCCTGCTTTAATCACACGTAGGAACTATTAATAATTTCCCCGTGCCTCACATACTTTTTTTTTTTTTTTATCTAATTTCAGCACATTACTCAGAGGCAGGTCATCCTGCTGAGCGGGTTATCAGAGAGCAGCATGCACGCTGGTGCTGGAAGTCTTCCTTGATCGGAGATTGGATCTTTGCGAATTCCTCCGAGGGGAATCCGAGCAGCTGCTACTCCGGCCGTCCGTTCTGGCTAATGTAACATGAGGAAGGCGCTCGATGCTGCACCCCGCCCTCCATTAACTCTCGCGCATGTTAGCCGCACGAGAAAGAAAGAGACAAAGAGATGCCATCGCTTGTAATGTATTTCACTTTACCGCCCTTTTGTTTTTCCGATTAGCGTCGTATTGGATTTTGATTTCTCGGGTCTCGCCGCTTAATTGCTTGTTTAGATTTTTAATCATACGTTAACGGCGCACAGCGAAAGAGCTCGCGGCTAATATACTAACAGGCCTGGCGTGGATAATGCTGCCTCATTGAGAGATGTTCCCTGTGCACAAACTATTCGTGTGTGTATGTGAGAGAGAGAGAGAGAGAGTAAGTGAGCGAGTGTGTGTGGGGCAACTTTACATGCTAATCTGTGGTCTGTAAAACATGCTAGGGATTATGGAAACGCTTAAAAAATGCATGACAGGACTCAGAGGAGCTGCAGAACACGCCAGAGCACTTATGATATTTCCATAAATTATAAATGCAGTTTGATCTTTAGTTAGCACGCTGCTAGCCAGGCTGCTGCACGCAGTGGTTCGGCCAGGCGTGGGCGTGTACATGCGTGTGTGTGTGTGGATTAAATGATGATGAAACACGCATTATCTGTCGTGAGCACATCACGCTGCTTCTCTATTTTTCCTTCTTTAGCGAGTGGCGCGTCTGTGTCAGATGCTCAAGACTGCAGT
Source organism: Dolichallabes microphthalmus (assembly GCA_026413445.1). Lineage (NCBI taxonomy): Eukaryota > Metazoa > Chordata > Actinopteri > Siluriformes > Clariidae > Dolichallabes > Dolichallabes microphthalmus. The sequence continues at coordinate 14,806,488 of JAOTQY010000026.1, read as the reverse complement.
CATCGCTACGGCTACGGAGAGACCGCGTTCAGAGTAATCCAGCTTTCGAGAGTGTACATGAAAGAAAGAAAAAAGAAAGAGAGAAGAAAAAACAGATTTTACTCTCCCTATATTATGTTTGACACGCGAGATATTTTCTGTGCTGCTTGAAAGCCGCGGGGCTTTCTCAGCTACAGGCCTCTTTTACATGCTAACAAGTCATTGTGTTGTTTTCCTCAAATGCGCAAACTTTGATGCATGACCCGGGAGACCAGGAAAAAAAAAACATCAACAACAACAAAAGAAGAGTTTATATTTGGCTCGGTGTGAAAACGAAGCTGGAGTTAGGATGGAACGGGCGTTGTTTTGTTTTAAATTTTTAAAGACGGAATAAAGAGTGAAGTCGTGAGGAAGCTTGAAAAGACGGATTCTTCCTCAAGTTACGAGCGCGAAACATGAGCCAGGCGGATTAGACCAGACACATCAGAGCGCTGATGATGATGATGATGATGAGGATGATGAGTTGGCTCGGTAGTGCCTGCAGAGCCGCCGTGAGGTGGGTCACATTCCGTGTGGAACACTCAGGCTCGTTCAAGAGCCTCTGACTCTGACTCTAGTCCCGCAAATCAGACAATGTGGAAGGTCCGAGCGTGGAGACGTGCGAGCTCGGAGCTCTGGCACGAACACGCCGTGCATCAGGATGGGAAGGACGTGCCGAGAGACTTCCTGTATCTGAGTGCCTGGAATGCGGCCCCGCCCTTCCTGCCTCTGATGGACAACAATATCTTTACTTCACGGTCTGAACGTAATTGAAGCCTCTCGGTACGAGTTAATGCTCGGATGTTAGACGGCTCTCAGGATTAATCCGAGCTTGACTTTCAGGTTGTTATAGTACACAGGAAGAGAGATTTCTCTGCTAACAGTAATTATGCAGTGTCCTCGAATGAACTTCCTGCAGTTCCAAAAAAAAAAAGAAGAAAGGATGACCTTTGAACCTAAAGTGCGAAAAGACCCTCCATTAAAAGACTAACAAACACAAAAAGAAACCCTCTAATGCTCTTTCTGTGCAAATCATCAGAACATAATCTATTGCAGTGTCTTTGTCTCGGTCAGAGTGTTGTTCTCCGGTGTCACCCAGAATGCAACGCTCCTTCCTCTTCCTCTTCCTCTAATCAGAATCCAGACCTGGTAATGATGCATTTTCACAAACACCCACACCCACCCGTACACACACATACACACACGCACCTTGTTTTAGGGCTGCAGCAGGTCTGCATCCACACTGTTGCAGCTAATCTAATCTGTGTAGAGATCAGGACTGGGGGCGCTGGCTTAATTTCAGTGAAAACACACTCTCTCTCACTCTCTCTGTGTTCGTGTGTGTGTGTGTGTCTGTCCCTGGGGAATGTGCTTGCTCATTGCAGTTAGTGAAAAGGCGCAACAATGGAAGAGATTTAAAAAAAAAAAAAACATGAACATGAATAACACGACACAACAACAACACTGAGTTTTTTTTTAAAGGGTTAGTTTTAAAATAAATAAATAAATTAAATAAAATACTTTCAGACAGTGTAATAAGGTGGCTTGACCTTTGATGACCTCTGTCTGCTCTTTAACAATCCAAAAAAAATTTTTTGCCTGTGGCTCCGCCCCCTTTGTGACAGTGACCACACAGGAGAGTAATGAGGAGGACGAGTGAAGCACTGACTCAGGGTGAGTCACGGCGAGTCAGACTCGAGGCGGGCCGGGTGGTCGCCGGGTCCCCCCCCCCCCTCCCGGGGAAACTGAGGACGACAGCGAAGCGTTCACTCGACTGACACGACGCCCCTGTTAGCGTCTTATACGCTGACGTACAATTCATCACCTCTTTGTTATTGCGTTTTTTTAACCCAAGAATGGTGACTAATCTTTAAAACGTAACTCCACCTTCATCCGGCGTGTTGGGTTTCGTGAAGCGCGTTAAAGATAAACCGGACCAAATAAAGTCCAGACGTGAAACCTGCTTGTCTTGGACGTTTCTTCGACGTATATATTTCCGCCTCGGTCTGCTCTGAGACAATCTGAAAGCTTTAGCGAGAATATAAGACGACCCGGGCTTGTTGTTGTAGCCCCTCGGAACGGTGAGGGTTTTTCCAAAAACTAAAACCTCCACACAGGCCTTACTGTCGAGGGGCTGAGAGACCTCGAGGCAAAAACCTACACGGGACCCGGAGACAAAGAACATCTTATCCTGCTGCAAATACAGTACGTGTACAAGACCACAAGGGCTGGATCTCCTAGCAGGGGAAATAAAAAAAACACCACCACCACCACAGTACAGAGGGAACAATAAACCTCTGGAATGTTCATGAGAGGAGCAGAAAAACAAGGCTAATCACTGCGACGAAATGGAGAAATGAAAACAGCGTTTGGGAGAAAATAAAGAAAAATAAAGGAATCAGCCTTGAGCCAGTGTACAGTAACTAAGAGAGAAAAAAAACCCAGCAAGGCTACATGTCTCACGATGGCATCGCAACGAGTTTATTCCCCAAAACTATGTTACTCAAACCGAAAGAGCTGCTCCGTGTAGCAGGTCACCTCCATCTGAGCACCAGGGTGGACGAGAGGACGCCGTCCCCTGTTTGAGGAGCTCCAGATGTGGCGCTAATGCTTTATTGATAATGGAGATAAAAACAAACTGAGGGTCACGTGAACAATACTTATGTAACTTAAATTCAGAAATGACATTGATGGGGTCATGTTTTGCCAACAAGACACTAGTTAGCGACAAAACGCTCCGAGAGTGGACGCGCTTGGTATTTCTACTCAATATCTCTGAAATTTCTCCAGGAACATGTCGCTTGGTATTTCTTCTTATCATTAGTTGTCAGACGTTTCTGGAGAAATTCCATCAGTTCCATCAGTTTCTTCACGTGATGTTCGGTTTGTTGTTACTGCCAGGGCACATTAGCCATTAGCTGGAACATTTTCCACAAGATCTGGGAAACACGTAGCTGGGAATCTTCACGAAACTCAGCGCCTGGTGTAAAAAAGTGATCTGTGATCACTGAAAACTGTGTGCTGAGCGCTCGACACGATTCTGCGTGACATTTGGATCAATCGGATCCTCAGCGTTAAGTCTGACCTGAGAGCGGAAAAAACACTGACAAGTTGCAGGTCCACAGGAAATGATTTCTATTCCATGCTCGAGACGCTACAAAGGTCCTCCATGCCTAATCCACGCCGCTTGGCCTTTTCCCTGAACTACAAATGTGCGGATGCGGTCCGATTACCAACGCGGGACTCTCAGCCGGCGCCTCAAAGGGCACGCCGTCCCTCCGGTACGAGCTGACGTCACGCGGAGGCCCCTGTTTAATTGATGCTTCGTGCGTATATCTGACGAATCACCCCCCCCCCCCTCCCTCCCCCCTCACCTCCATACATTATTCATCCTAAGTACAGCGCGACTGAAATTCATTTCTCCGTGTCCTTTACTCCAGCTCGCTCCTCAACCAGCTTAATCAAAAGTACATTGTGCGTCAAAGATCGTTACACCGAGACGGCGTGAGTGAAAAAATAAAAGTGTGTTTAATTACTACACCGAGGTGAGAAAACGAGTCGGCGTTAGTGCTCCGTGAATTTATAATAAATAAAAAAATTCACTAAACTCACTAATTCGGTTTTTAAAATAATGTACAGTAGATCTCTTTCAGTGGGAAGGAAAAAGAAGCGCGCAGAAGATAAGGACACGATTAGACCTGGGCTGGGAGATCTGCAGGTTCTTGCAGATGGATATGGTTTGTAGACGCTGCAGTGGGCGTGGCTGAGACCAGGCTTAATGGATTAAGGCTCCAAAAGTGGGGCAGACAGAGGAGAGTGGGGGTGATGAGGAGGAGGAGGAGGAGGAATCAGGCACGAGTTCATCCATTTGGCCAACAGTCTAAAGCACGGTTTGAAAATATACCCGCCTTGAACTTGTTCTGCTCCTCAGTCAATAAACAGATAAAATCATGAGTCGAGGCTGAAGGTGTGAAGGAACGTCTGGGCTTCTGTGTCTCACCTTCAACAGACTAAAATAAATGTTTCAAATCTTTAAGTTTGAGTTTAAACCTACAGTTTTTACCCCTTGAGATCCAGGTAAAGGAGGAATCAAACTGCCACGCTAATAAAAACAACAGGATCTGTAGGGAACGTTCTCCTCGGGAGTTCTTCCAGGAGACAGATCGAGAGAGACGAGAGAGTAAGACGGTGGCGTTTAGCCGAGACAGCGAGAGAAACTGACCAGTCGAGGTTCATTAGACGACTCAATAGAGCCTTAAAGGAATGTCGGAAGCGCGCCTCTCGCTTTTGTTCCTCTTTGGCGTCCTGGTGGGAACGAGACGTTTGGCTGTTAAAGAGAGAAAGAGAGGGGAAAAAACGAAAAAGAAAGCGAGTCTCGGTGAGCCGAACTATCAGCACATGACGGCTTCCTTCTCTCTCTGCTGATCGTCTCCATGCTGCTGTACGGAAAGAGATTATTATTATAATTTTTTTTTATTTTATTTGGTCTCCTAGGTGATTTGCTTTGAATTTTATTATTTTTTTAAACAATATCTATTAAAAGTTTGTAAAGAGTGGTTTAAGAGAAAAAGAAAGAAAGAAATAAAGAGAGAGAGGAAAAGGAATGAGGAACAAATGATATGAGGCAGAGCCGACCCGAGTCAGCGCTCTGTGGAGGTCCGCTTCCTGTAACGCGCCTGCGTCCAGAGATAAAGCTGCATGTGGGGAATCACACACACAGACACGCCCGCTCGCTCTGGAGAATTTTAAACACTCGATCATCGTGTGTGTGTGTGTCAGATTTTTGGCAAGGATGTCAAGTTCCATGTGAAAAAAACAAAAACTACATGAGGCGAGAGGACGAGGGGGCGGGGTCAACGCAGGGCCTCGCGTGGTACTTATATCGGTCTCATCCTGAAACACGGCCGCTGGATCCGATTGGTCAGAAGTGACGCTCGGATTGTGCTGATATTTGAGCGTCTCCATGGTAACAGCATCCGGCTAAAACCGACGGTGGTACTGAGGGACGTCTGAGCGGAGCTACGCGCTAACATGACTCCCATCTCCCCCCCCCTCCCCCGACGGCCTCTCAACCCGGGTGGTGGGACAGAGAAGACGTGTGGTGTGTGTGTGTGTGTGTGTAAAAATGTCCTTTATGTGTCTGTCAGAAGAGCCCTGGGTGTGTTTAAATTTTTTTTCAGGACCACGGCAGAGGAGTGGAGCGAGGGGTGGGGGGGTGGGGGGGGGGGGGAATGAACTGG
>JAOTQY010000026.1:14450493-14463368 GCA_026413445.1 Dolichallabes microphthalmus | reverse complement strand
CTTCTAAAGAAGTCTTTTTAAATCCTAGTATCTATACGTCTACTCAAGTAATGAGTGTGAATACTTTTGACACCACTTTGGTCACATGTACCTTACAGGACAGTGAAATAATTCTTTCACATATTCCAGATAGGAAGTTTGGGGTCAGATGGTACGGTCAGCCGGGATACAGCGCCCCTGGAGCAGACAGAGTTGAAGGACTTGCTCAAGAGCGGCAGCTTCATAGTGCTGGGGCTCGAACCCCTGACCCTTCTGAACAGTAACCCAGAGCCTTAACTGTTTGAGCCACGATTGCTCCCTTTATACTTCAATCAGCCATAAGATTAAAACCACGTGTCTAATATTGTGTAGGTCTTCCTTTGTGCTCCCAAAACACCTTGTTGTTGTTGGTCTTTCGGCTGCTCCCAGGAAAGGGTCGCCACAGCGGACACTTGGTCCGCACATACAAGCTTGGCACAGGTTTTACGCTGGATGCCCTTCCTGATGCAACCCTTCCATTTCACCTGGCCTTGGGACCAGCACTACATCCAGTGGCTGGGGTTTGGGAACTGGCTGGGAATCGAACCCGGGCCTTTCTCATGGCTGTTTTCTCTGGCACCAAGCAGATCTTTTGAATCCCTGTAGGTTGCTAGATGCAACTGACTTGTTTTTCCAGGCCATTGCTCAGATACTCGATCAGATTGTGATCTTCACCTCAAACCGTTTGTCTTGTTCCTCAAACCATTCCTAAACATTTTTTTCAGCGTTGAAAGGAGCAATATCCTACTAAAATATTAAGAAATACTATTTCTGTGAAGAAGGCTACTTGGTAGGTGGTACATGTCAAATTAAAATCCACATGCGAATCAGGAGCCAATGTTTTCCAGCACAGCGTTAGCCAGAGCAGCACACTGCCTTCTTTATTGCTTCTTTATTGAATGCTTGTGTTCTCTTCTCACTTATCAAAATAAAGTAGACTAGGGGTCAAGTGTTCTTGGAAACGATCCCGGGGCCGTAATATGAAAACGCTTAGAATGTTGCCCATTTCAGATTTGCTCATGTCTTTACACTTCACACTTTTATTTAAGTTTTATGTAAGTTTTATTTATAGTTTTGTTTTGAGGGGAGTGTATGAAGACACTGTTAAACCGGTTAATGTGTTAGCTACATTAGCCTTATAGCTACAAAAATATAGAAGCGGATGTCAGACATAAAATGGCTCAATAGCACAGCTATGTAAAAAATCTATTTTGTTCACATTAAAACTTTCCCAGAATACTGGAGTGATGTATGAGGGATAATTAGCCTTATTCATCACTGCTCAGCGTTTTGACCAGATGCGTCACTCTGGTATGTGCAGGAGTGGCTTGAATGACAGACAGACGGTAATCTACAGTAGTATATGACTCATTTGTGAGGCAATATGAGGAAAGGAAAGTAGGCGGGACAGTAGGCTCATTGGACTGCACAAAAATACAGCCACTGATTATATCACCTCCACCAAACATGGGCATGTTTTGTGCTTCTTACTGTTGCTGAACTTACACCCGGAAAATCAGTTCCATCCACATGCACTTGACTTTTGTTTTCTTTCTCCACCTACTGAAATGTTCTCCTTAGCAATTACCCTAAATGGTAGTTTGCAACAGAAGCATGTAGAGTTTTGGCCTTTCATCATTTTCTTTACTGGACCTTTCTTCTTTAAAATGACCATCATTCAAAAGGTCCTGCTTGAATGTTAAAAGACTCCTCGAGATGTTCCTGCTAAACCGGATAACATCTTTCACCGTTAATGACCACTAGGATGTGTCTTTCGCTGAGCGAGCAAGCGCTATCTATTAAAGATGGCTGCAAATGAGCCCCATGGACGGAGCGGATTAATGAAGGCGGTGACTCGGAAAAGACGGGCACAGTGTCACACTGCTGTATCTATCTCCACTCCAACATCCTTTTTCTTTTTTTTTTAACATCACTGGCACATGGTCCCCTTAAGTGACTGAGTTTGAGAAGACAGAGTTTTTTTTCTTTTCTCAAAATGGTTTCATCAAAAAGGACTGTTCTTTTTGATTTTTTCGACTGATTCAAAAGGGAGGCTGGCAGGAACAGATGGCTGTGTGCTTGCTCCATATTGTCTGCATTAACCCTTGCCACCTGAGCCAATTCTTAAGCTTTATTTCCTCCTGTATTAGTTTAAGTTCAAGTCGTTCAAATCAAACCAGCACTTTTGACAGTCACGACAGTAAAAACTCCCTTTATTTCTCTATATCATCCCCTGCTGCACTAATGCACTTATCCCAGTGTTTCACTAGTGCTTGGACACCATCGAAGTAGAAAGTTCTCTCAGTATGTCAGAGCCATGAAGACTGCCTACTTCACGTCTGAAATTCTGGCCTCCCAGGAACTCCTTTAATGGCCAAAACACATGGAAATGGCTTGATGCAAGATTAAGACTGTATGAGGGATGTGACAATAACTCCCAGCTGATTTTCAAAGATCAGATGTTTGACTCATACAGTCACGTTTGCACCATACAGATGTTGTACTGCAGCTAAGAGTCTCATAATCTTCATTTATGAGAAACTTCATCAGCTTGCTGAAAAGTCCTAGTTTGATTTCAAGTAAAGAATAAGGGGACATGGAAAGAAGCTTATCTAAAAAGAGCTGACTTGGAACTGGAGGTTGTGTAGAAGCTTAGAAGTGATGATGACGTGACTTGGTTTGTAGCTTGGTTAAATCAAAGTGTTTAAATAAAACCATAAACTCTTTGCGTTCAACTTTATTTGGATAAACAGTTTGTCAATACATTAAAATCTTATGAAAAAAAATAAAATAAAATCAAGCGGAAACATATTTGCCAGGAACAAAAATCCTGCAGTTATGCATATATTTATTGTCATGTGGCTGGATTTTTCGACAGCAGCAGGAGGAGCTCACCTAACAAAAGAGCAGACCAGAATAATTCTATTTGATCTTGTTAAAAAAATAATTGTCACATTTGATAAGAAACAACAGGGCAGTTTCCTGCACATCGTTCCTTTATTCGTTTTTAGGATGTTGGTCATTACGGAGACGAGATGTTTATCAGTCGCTTGTATGTAGAGAGTTTCGGTTCTGTTTCTGTCATCCAAATCCAAGAGACTAGTATTCATAATTTCATTTATACATAAAACTCTTCATGAAATGTGTCAGATAAAGAAAAAAAAAAAAAATATATATATGTGTGTGTGTGTGTTAAACAATAGTATATTAATCTTGTCTTCTAAAAGCAGTTCTTACTAAACCCAGTGCCATACTATAAGAGGCTTAACCTCCTCCAGCGCTCTGTATCGGTTGCAGGAAATGAGGCGTGTGTCAGATTGGGTTTTTTTTTTAAAGCTGATGTTGGGCTGGTGACAATTATCTGACTGTATCTGTCTCGCCAGAGCAACGTCCTCCTTGCAGAAGCGACCGCACTAACTGCTGACGTTATCTAAGAGAAACACACTGGAGTGGTTGTGTTGATGTTCTACCCGAGATCCATGCTTGCGCTCACCATAACACCCACACCCACACCCACACGAACACCCCCCCCCCCCCTCCCTTTCCCTGGCATCTTATAAACAACATTAAAAAAAAAAAAAAAGCACATATTATATTTGTCTGCGTCCCAGTCGCAGCTTTTACAACGGCTTCCTATCAGCAACACAAAACGTCGCAGTACACAGTGTGCGTAGAAATATTTCCTCACTCAGGAAGGGAGGGAAACCTCGTCGCTTCTTTTGAAACACGCCACACGACTGACCTCTACAATGCTTTATAGTGCAACCAAACCACGAGAAAAAGTAAGTAGTAGCACACTGAAGCGTTAAAGGTCCATGCTGCCTGTGAGCCAGTGGCGAAGCTTGAGAGGAAAAAAGGAAACGGTTAAGAAGGTTTATGGCCCGAGCTGACCCTCGTAACTGAGGTACAGCTGAGGCTGAACTTTCTTCAAGTGCTCTCCCCGAAGAAGTGCAGTGCGTCCTTTTACTCTGTCTTTACGCGCTCCTCGTATTCACGTCTCTCTGGAGCCGGACGTGAGCGTTCACGTCAGGAGTTTACGGACGGATGATGTTGGCGTGTCTCCGTCACTGGTTGTAGTCCAGCTGCGTCTCGCACGGGCTCTGGGCCGAGCTTTTCGATTGGATCTTGCTGATCTCCTCGAGGGCGCTGGCCAGCGAGTCCAGGTCTCCGGAGGCCTGGTGCCGAGCCTCCCACAGGCTGAGGATGACCCCGGACGGGCTGCGCTGCTTAGAGAAATACGTCAGGTTCCTGAGGAAGGCAACGAAGATGACAATCAATGACCATATTGAGACACAATGAGTCAAACCATATTCTTTTTTTATTTGCCAAATAACACCATATTTTTCATTAGACCTGTATGTGGCGCGCCTGCTGTACAAGTCCCTGTGTGTGAGTTGCTAATATAGAAACAATAACGTATTAAAGCAAAAATATATTATTGATGTTACAGATGTCAGAGTTGCTGTTAATGAAAACGAATCACGACATTCTGTCCAATCAGAATCAAGAAACAAACAACACCTCTGGGTTTAATACTGCTGTATGGAGGGGATAATGTTGCTTTTTATGGCTCCTCCTCCTCTTCTCCTGTGCCTTTCATCTTTTCTCTCCTGAGCGATTTATTACTCGGACGTCTGGCAACAAGAAAGCACTGATTCACTGAGTCAAACACTCTGCTTTAGGCAAACAATCATACGTTCTCCTGTTTAGAATTACACATATTTGGAGTTTTGCACTCAGTATTTACATCAATCTGGTGCTCATAGTCATGGCCACCGGATGGCAGTATTCCTACACGTTTGTGCACCTAAACTCCAAACAATAAGTAGTTATTTGCTCCGAGTAGTAAATTATCTGTAACGCCCTCAGTGTTCATGAAATAATAACGCTCCTTAATAAAGCTGAACAACAACCGAGCCCGGGCCTAAACCATCAGATGCTTCCCTTCTTAGAAAATGACATGCTTAGCATGCATAAGATATGAAATATTGCAGAACATGCATAATGTATAATGTATATGCCACAACAGCATGATTATTTACAGAGTTCCGTGCCGTATCACAGAACCGCATAGTGTGCGTCAGCGTTAGGCGGGAACGTGTTACCTCTGAATGTGGAGTTTCTGAGCGAGGAGCTGCCAGTCCTTGCCCTTGGTGTTGGCAGTGTCGAAGGTGGCGCAGATGCGCTGCCGAATAGACAGAGGGATTTTGAAGGCTTTGGCGCCTGTCTGGGAGGTGACCGTACAGTCGGTCTGCATAAAAAATGGGAGCATCTCCTTTTCCTTCTGAAAAAAACAACAACAAAATATCAAAAAGTATCACAAACTGAGCATGTGCGAGTGTTCACTCACTCTTACTCGCTCATCTTCTATACCGCTTTATAGACCTGGAGCCTATCACACACTACGGGCAATTTGGGAACGCCAATTAGCCTAACATGCCCACCAAGCACGGGGAGAACATGCAAACTGCATGCACACAGAGACGGGAATCGAACCCGGACCCTGGAGGTGCAAGGCGACAGCGCTAACCACTACACCACCGTGCCGCCGAGTGTTAAGTGACTCATAACAATCAAAGAGTAAAATGTAAGTGTGTTTTTTATTTTGAGCAGATCGTCCATGAAACAAGAACCGACCTCCTCCACGCAGGTGTAGACCTGCAGGATCTGCTCGTGACCTTTGACCTGGCGCACGCTGATCTTGCAGGAGAGCTGCGTGGTGCCGACGTTGAAGCGCTCCAGAGAGAAGGCACAGTGCAGAGGCTGCTGGTTACTGTTCCATACCTGCGAGAAGGAGAACTCCTGCAACACACACAGATGAGAGAGAGAACGTGAGATAACGTGTGGGGAGGGGGAAGAAAGAAAGACTTGGAGAAATGGTGGAGAGAGAAGAGGGAGATGAAAAACATGGGGAAAGAATAGGGAGAAGTAAGGAGGGAGGCAGAGACTACAAAAGGAAAAAAAGAGGACAGACACAGCATGGAAGAAGAGGGTGAAGACGTGAGTAATGAAAAAGAAAGGAAAGGATTCAAAGAGAGAGAGAGATTGAGAAATCAGAGAAAGATATAGAGTAACAGAAGAATAGATTAAAAAGCATCTAGAAAATATGATGAAAGAGTAAGAGGAAATAACATGGGAGCTCAAGAAAGAGTGGAAACGGAAAAGCAGAGACAGAAAAGGGAGAGAGGCCAAAGACCGAAACCCAAGGCAGAAGAGGGGCAAAGTAGTAAGCAAAGAAAGGTAGGAGATAGGAAATGGAGATATAGGCATGAGGAGCGAAAAAAGGTAGAGTGTTAAGGGGTTAGAAAAGATCAAGAAGGGGCGTGATGAAGATTTATAGAGACATAGGAGGAGGGCGAGAGAGATGAAAAGAGGAGAGACACAGCGTTCAGTGATGTGAGTCAAGTCACTGAATCAGCACTGCTAAAAGAGCTGTATTTCAGCCATTCAGAAAAAAAAAAACACAGGCTCGAACCCAAATCCCAGTTAATTCCAGCACTCGGGTCGCTCTCGGGTTAAGCCTCGTGCCCGCTACGTGAGCGCCACAGAGCAACATTGGCCTTGATGTTGAATTAATTTCAGCAGCGGTGAACAAGAGCCGCCAGTGCCCTTGACTTCCCACAACCCGCGCTTTGTCACTGAGGGATGGAAAAGGGGCATGATGGGACTTCTTACTTCCTGCTGAAAAAAAATTTCCTTAAGCAATCAAACTTTATCACAATGTATAGCCCGGCACACTCCGCTATCTCTAGGATCAGCTTCAAACCCTAATCCATCGCACGTCCTCGCAGCTGATTCCGGATCAGTGTCAACAGGACAGCTGTTAAGCTGAAGGAGATGTTGCGAGAGATTAAATCCGGCCTAGCGGGACCCTTACACATTTGACGCGACTCATCTGGTGATTAACAAGTTAGCAAAATGTTAGAACATCATCATCATCATCATCATCATCTGTTTGGTGTTAGAGAAATCTGAGAGTTCTGCTTGGTTGACGTCCCCCAAGTGTTTCATTCTTTAATTTATATCCAAGGTAGCACTATTTTCCAAATTAAACTAATATGTTTATTTTTGTCCCATGATATCATTTATCCATGACAGCTAGCAACCGTAGAAGGCCAATGGCTAGCCCTCATTTCCCCTGACACACATAGCACCAGCTGTGAACTGGCAGAATGCTAACTATCCCGATCTGCATCCATCTCATACCAGACGCATGCAATTAACTAGTGTCGCTCTGAATGATTGAAGAAGGTCAGCCTTCCTACACACTCTCCATCTTGGGCATCTCATGAGATCTACAGCCAAGTAAAAACATCATCTTTTTTTTTTTTTTTTTAAAAAAAAAAAAAAAAAAAAAAAAGAACCTGATAGACAGTGAGTATCTGGAACATTCCTACGTTGTTCGTGTAGAAGAAATAAACTATGTAAAGATCTTTACCTGACAGGTGCTAAAGGGTTTGATGCTCCATGGGAACTGGGGCAGATCCTGGATGGAGACCTGTAGACTGTTGGTGTTCCCTTTAAACAGAAGAGTCTTGGGTTCCTCCAGGAGCAAGCCATGTCTGTTGCTCTCAGCAGTCACCACTCCCTGTAACAAGGCACAAAAAAAAAAGCCATTTGATTATATAAAGCACTCCAACAGCCAGATCTCCTCCTGCCATTCTTGAGGGTTCTTTAGCTGATTGCTGCAACCTTTAAAGGTCTCCCCAGAGGCTCAAACCAAAGACGATGTAATAAAACTGCTGGACTGGTGTTATATGGAAGATCCTCCCTAGTTTGCTACAGAGTAAGAAAGTTCCTGATACCTCTAGGTATGATGCACAATGGCGATGACATGAACCTTACAGAGATCACACAATCCTCAGAGGTGTGATTTTGGATGAGGTGAAGATGTCAGGAATGGCGCTGCAGGCAGATGATAATGAAATGTCAGACATGCCCTACTCTAGTTTCTTATACAGAACTTCTGTACTCTTAACAAGGACCATCCCCAGACCTTCAGTTAATAGCTACTAGGAGGGCTTCAAAAAGCCTGCTCGAAGGCTACCTTTTCTACACACTGTTCGTGTGCATCTGACCATCACATGATCATTTCAGGTTCTGCTGTCCGAATGCAGTCCACTCTTCTTCTGGCTTTCCACTTGATTTTGGAATTTAACTTCATCCAGTTACAAGATCATTAGTATGAGACACTATGATGTTGGGGTATCAAGGAGGCTCCAGTTCACCCCAAAGTTTGAAGTCAGCCAGTCAAACTATAATACACGGTGTCTTCTTGGAGCTTCGCTTGTGCACAAGGGTTTTGTTATGCAAGAACAAGTTTGGACCTCTTAGTTCTAAGAAACTGAAACTTTGTGGCTACAGTCTGGGATAGAACCACAACGTCATAGGTTTTAAGGACTTAATGTAATGTCTGATGGATTGTGGCTGAACTGATGAATGATGAATAACGGGATTTGGAGCATAAATATCTTTTCCCTAACCCAGCTCTAGAAATAGTTCATCTGATTTTAGAGGTTACAGAATCATGGTGCTGCCACTATATAAACATTTAACCTATAATATTCCTTTAAAAGGCTTTATATAAATGATATAACATCTGTTCATTTTCCAACATCCTTAAATCCAACTTTGCCCCTGTGGAAAAACACATTTGTGATGGAAGTCCCCGTGACTTACTGCGACATTTCACACAGCAGGTTTAGTCGATGTTAAAGTTTAAATGGTACACTTTTAATGAGCACAATTAAACCCACGACTCTGTATCTACGATTTAATCCCACATATAAAAGTGCTTTAAAACAACAACAATAACAAAACAGAAATCAACAGTATTGTTGTGTGTGAGTCACAGATTTTATGGTCGATGGTTCAGGGGGAAAAAAAAAAAAAACCTGGCATCAGCATATCCACTTTTAGAAGAGCTGGAATCCTCAGAGGATCCTCGGGTTTCTGGGCTCAGATGAAAAATGGCAATGCAAAAAACAGAGCAAAACAAACCAACACAAACACACACACACACACACACAGACGCACCTAAAAAACAAAACAGTATCAACGTGAACTTTAGAAAAGCAAATTGAATTTAAATTGATTACCGGCTGCCTTGCTTTCAGGTGTAGCGCTGTTCATCTGTCATAACCGCTTTGTGTCTCACTGGCTTCCGCAGATATGTGTGTGTGTGTGTGTATATATTTGTGTTTGTGTTGTGTTGTGTGTGTGTTAACGGCATCTATTCTGAGCATTCTCAATCTCGCCCTGCTTACTGATAGCAGTGTGAGCACTCATGCAGCACTCCACTGATTGATTCTGACGTGAGTCTGTGTGTGTGTGCGTGTGTGTGTGAGAGAGATGAAGAAAAAGAAACAGCAATGTTGACAGCTTTATGAAAATACAAACTGTAATCATGCAGCGCGACATCGGCTTTTCGCTGAAAACAAAACTCGAGGTTTGCTTTTTGTCACCTTCTGTTTTTTTTTTTTTTTACCACATCACACTTTCACAAGAAAATATGCTGCAAAAATGAAAAAAAAAAAAAAGGTGAGTGTAACATCCGCCAACAAACACGGCACATGCTGCATTAGGAATTAGCCGGCTGCTAATCCAGAGCAATGATTGAACTGCTTCAGGATCCTGTGGAATAAATATAACATGGGATAAACCCTGGACACCGGGACACCACCGGGACACCACCGGGACCCATGTAGGGACACATTCCCACCTGAGACTGCAATTGAAATGCCCAGTTCAACTAACAAAATGTTTGGAAAGTCGGGGGAAAACAGAGAAAACATACTCCTTCTCTCTCACACACACACACACACGATAACCCAGCTGGAGCTGTGAAGCGACAATGCTGCCTGCTTTAGCGCAAAAAGTATAAGACTTATCTCAAATGGAAGTGAGAAAAGTGTAAAAAGGAAGTGTGATTAGAGACATTAAAGGGAAAGCCTGGAACATCTGGCTTAAGGTCGAGACGATAAGATTTTCTTTTTTTTTTTTTTGGCTTTGCACAAGACTGAGTGACTCTTCCATCAGGCTCAGATCGATCTGAAAAGATGTGACATTAGATCTGAATTTAACTCCGGTACAAGCAACAAAAACTTGTTAAGGAACTTGAGAGCCGCAGCACTGGGAAATACTTAACTACTTCCTTATTTATTACTTTTTTTTTTTTTTTGGTATGAACTGATTTTATGGTCTCGCTGAAGGGCCATCCTAGCTCTCTGAAATCTTCCGAAGCTGGCATTATCCTCTTAGTGTAAGCCCTCTCAGCCCCAAAAAGTCTAGATGGCATTTTGGGTTCTATCTGGATTTGCTGCACCATCATCCAATGCCTATTTGAAATAAACGGATTACTCGGCTGCAAATACCTTCTTTCACGTGGGAAACACTCAACCACCGGCAGCTCATGAACGCATCTTCAATCTCCACCGACTCGACTCATTCCTTCTCCATTAGCCACCTGCGGCTGAGCACCTGCGAGCTCGAGTTAATATTCCCCATCCATTCCTATCACACTGCAAACAACGCTAACAAGAAGAGTTCAATAGATTACATCATTAAAGGATAAGAAAAAGCCTGAATGATAATACTGGAGTCCGCTCAGTCAACCGACCAATCATATCTGCTGAACTCTTCTCCATTTATTACCTCTTTGCAAAAATAGCCTTATGTGATTTGAGAAAAGTGTTAATTGAAAACAGATGGTTGGACTTTCTGGCTCTTCAGGTGTAAAGAACATGACAACCAAACCAAATACGACAGCAAAACCAAACACACAAATTAAAATGAAAAACATGACAGCAAACACCAAAAAGATGACAACAAAACCAAATGTGGCAGCAAAACTGTACAAACAAAACTAAAACATGATGGAGACAATAGAAACAAGGCCATAAAACAACAAAAAATAATGATATCAAAAACATGCCAAAAACAAAGACAGTATAACAAAACCAAAAGACACAACAATAAAATCAACGACATCATAAAATCAACGACATAACAACAAAACCAAAAGCATTACAACTAAACCAGACACGAACAGAGGTGGGTCGTAATGAGTTACACTGACTTAAGTAACTTTTTGAAAAAAACATGTACTTCTACTGTATGAGTGGTGTTACTTTTTACTTTTACTTGAGTAGAGCTGTATGAAAAAATGCTACTCTTACTTCGCTACACTCGACTCGATACTTTTCTAACCATTTATTCTACATATTCTTTATTTTTGCCAGAGAAATGCAGCCGGTGAATCTTGTGTTTCACCAATCAGTCGTAGAAACAATAATCACACAAATCCTCTTGGCCAATCAGCCGTAGTAACCATAACACACACAGTATACACACACAGTACTGTGCAAAAGTCTTCGGCACCATATTATATGCTGTATCAATTTTGTTCTATATGTTCTAGCATGTCTGCATAATTATGTACAAAGTCATTCAGTATTTCCATATATAACTTAAAAATTAATAAATAAATAACATTACAGGAGAATATATGCACGGCTGTGAAGAAAAAAATATATAGTACCAGGCAACAAAAAAACTAATGTACGCTCCTGGGATTTGCATAAAAACTAGAAAGGAGCGAGTGTGAGAGAGTTACCAGAGGAACTCATATTCTCCAGCAAGCTCAGTAAAACCTAACAGCTGTTTTACTTATAGTACTGTGCAAAAGTCTTGGGCACATACAAAAATATGGCATAAGCAAAATATGCTTTTGAAAACATTTCTGCATAAAAGAAACTTCTATAAAGAGCAATAAAGAGTAATAAAATAAACAGGTAATTTTGTCATATTCGCTCCTTTATTTTTATGCAAATACATTTTTAAGTTATATATGGAAATACTGAATGATTTTGTACATACTTTTGCAAACATGATAAACATATATAACAAAATTGGTACAGCATATAATATGGTGCCTAAGACTTTTGCGCAGTACATATATGCACAGTATATATATATATTTTATATATCTCGCAGTGCGCACACACACTCACACGCTACGGGCAATTAGGGAGCGCCAGTTAGCCTAATCTGCACGTCTTTGGACTGTGTACTATCCCAGGACTTTGGGCACAAGATGGGGTACACCTTGGATTGGTCACCAATCCATCTTAAGGCACACACATACACCCACACGCTTATTCACCTAACTTACATGTCTTTGGTCTGTGGGAGGAAGCCAAAGTACCCGGAGGATTTTGGATGTGCATGGCAACGGTGCTAACCACTAAGCCACCGCGCCGCCTTCCATGTCTAATAGAACAGAAATAATTAAGTATGAGCTTTGTACAACGTGCAAGAAAAACATAGTGAATATTAAAGACATTGAAAATTTGCTCATTTACTCAAATTGTTTCTAGTTTTTGTCTGCCATTTTCATTTATTGGCTCTCACTTTGTACTTCACCCTCTTAGATGGCATCATATAGCTGCAGTTAATTCTCATGTTTGCTGTCTCCACTACTTCTGTTAAACGACTTATAAAAGTAAGAATAAACGCTGGTAAAATAAATAAATAGTGACCAAGAAGCTAGCATTAACAATGAAATCTGACTGTCCTCACTGCAACTACACAGTATGCTTAATGTGTTTCTACTGTAGGTGAAGCTTTTTTTTTAGGATTCCAGAGACACTCACAGCACCACCACATACTGTCATCCAAAACTTCTGGTCCATTATGCAAAATAATATCTGCTCAGTGGCTGCTTTAAATTATTGTAAGGCTACAGCCAGTAAACTATATAGAGCCTGTAAATAATAACCTGGGGCCTCATGTATCAACGCTGCGTACGCACAAAAACTGTGCGTACGCCAGTTTTCACGCTCACGGTCGGATTTACT
>JAOTQY010000026.1:14414325-14427243 GCA_026413445.1 Dolichallabes microphthalmus | reverse complement strand
GTTCCCGCCTTTTCAGGGAACAGGGTTACAGCGATGTAACCCGAGACGTTTTCTTTGCTGTTTCACTCTTTGTTTTTCCTTGAAGAGCTACCTTATTAACCTTCCAGTTCAAAACTGTACTTGCCAGTTCAAAATTTAAACTCAAACCCAGTTGTCTCACCTTTGAGAACTGATTGTTCTCTTGCTTTCTTATACACTGTATCCCAATACATAATCAATATTATTCACTTAATTAAATTTTAAGGCTTACTGGTTTATACGCTGTATTATTAGAAGTATTGCTTGTACGTTTATACAGATTCTATATTGCTTTGAAGAGATGCTCATTATGGGCTATACAGTATATGATGGATAGGAGATTAAGAAAAAAACTAGAATTAAAGCTGTGAATAAACCTTATTCAGACTTAATGAAAATCTAAAGTTTCATGCCTTTTTTCTGATGGAAAACGCAAAAGAGAGATAATGATAGAGAAGGAAGTAGGACATTAGGTTTATGATCAAAATCAGAGCTTTTTAAGCATAAAATGTACTGAAATTCTAATTAAATGTCAAAGTCTGGAATTGTGGAACTGTGCGGGACGTTAGCACATTTGTTTGTATAGGTGAATTCATGAAAGCTTACATAATTTAAACAACAAAACTTAGTGTTATACCACCTCCAAACAGTTCACTAAGAAAGACAATGTACTTTTTCCATTTGGGAATATTAAATATAACTCAAGATTGGTTAAACAACCCCATCTACTGTATTGGACAATTCCACAGATATGGTGGTGTGTTCCTACAGTAGAAGATGAAAGATGGGATGTGTGCAAGTGCAATGGCTTTAGAAATAACATTATGGTCCAGAAGTGAGATTGGCTTTGGCACCTGCTATGTCATTACTGTTTTACATTGTTATTTTAACACATATAATCACACCATCAAAAAGTATTGAGCTAGACCAATTATATGTATTAGTCCAGCAATCAAGGTTTGCACGGCTGCACTAAGGTTTGGTCATAAATGCCCACAGATAGGAGAGGCAGTAAAGTATAAAAGTACACTTGATTTAAGTTGTAGTTGTTTAATGGGAAGTTTTCACAATCATTCAATAATATTAGGTTTAATTTTAATTCAATAGGCTAAAATCTCAGTTACTAGAAAGGCTTGAATGACCGTTGTTCAATAAATAAAAACCACTGCCATCCAACTGACTTAAAATACAGTAATAGAATACTGTAGGTATGATGACTGTCATTCAACGGTGCAAGGAAAAACTCTCTGAGGTTGCAATTGGAAGAAACCTTGAGAGGAACCTGACTCAACAGGGAACCCATCCTTATCTGGGTGATAACGGATTATCTATACTACTTATTCTTTACAGGGTCACAGGAGGTACAAGGAAATCTACAGAATAGATGGGATGCCAATCCATCACAGGGCACACTACAGGCAATTTGGAAATGCCAATTAACAAATCTGCATGTCTCTGGTCTGTAGGAGGAACACACACAGACTTGGAGGCGTGACTTAAATCCTTGACCCTGGAGGTGCAAGGCCACAGTGCTAATCATTATCACACCTTGCCACCATTATCAAATATACGCTAAACAAAATTACACTTGGCTTAAACAAATATACTAGAGTCAAGCAAATGTACTATAGTCATTTGAATAGGTTTGTGTGATTTTCAGTAAAAAAAAAAAAAAAAAAAAGGAAGGAATAGAGATGGACAGAGATAAAGAGCAAGAGCAGGAAGAACTGGGTGAGAAAGTAGACCGTGAATGCATTTAATGCTTTCCAAATGCACATTTATAATGGAGTTTGATGAAATATTATTCAGAGCATCTTAATTTTAACACCTGTGTATATATATGGTATTTATTTAATTTTGGAGAAAGAGAACAACAGGTAGAGTCGCAGCATCAGGATTTTAGGATAATTGTGTTGATTTTGAGGATAAGGACACAGCTGCTAAACAGTTAAAGCTTTTTCAGTTCCCACAGGGTCAGTTTGGCTCACAAAAAAGGGCCTTCCAGGAAACCCTGGTTTCAGAGTTTTAAATGGCTGGAATAGAAAATAGGAAAACGCTGCTTTGTTTTCTGGCTATTTGGTAAAAATCTCAAAAAGGATGTACTGTATTTGTGAATGATGGGGGCAGGAATTGGAGAAAGGCACTGAGCTTGTTTTTGAAAGCATGCAACTACCCAATCATATAAGGACAGTGTAATTTGCTGGGATAGCTACTGTACAAAGCAAAAGTTGTGGCAGTGACCTGCATATTAGGGAAGCAAGAAATACTATACACCCGGGGTACTCAATAGACGGCCTCCGCATCCGGTCCCAAATACGGTTAAATCAGGACCGCCGGCAAAAAAAAAAAAGCTATAAAAATGCTATAAAAAATTATTTGAGTACCCCTGCTATATATTCTGCAACTCAGAATCAATAATAGGATTACGATGGGGCAGCAGTCATTAGCGAAGGGGTTTGCAAGCTCATTTATGCACATGAGTTGAATTTTGTGTTGTGTCACACATGCAGAGTGGTTACTGAGGCCAGGGTTATTTCGCCTTCTGGAAAGTATAAATTTCTTAGCATCTCTCCTGTAAACCAACATAAATTTGTAGACACTCCAAGGAAGTTAAAAATGGCATGCAAGTGAACTTGTGCAGTTGTCAAACACAGGCTATGCAGGCTTGCCAGCATCACTCGGTTAATGCCACTCTTGCCATAGTCTCTACCTTAACCATCAACAGACCAGTTGCACTGGGATTTATGGCTCAGTAGCTTCTTGGCAGTGTATTTGCTGTTTGTTTTCCAGACTCTCCTGTCTGTAACAATGTTACAGATACCTACAAGAAGACACCCACCAGAAAACCAAGGACTTATGGGAGCCAAACAGACAGCAGTCCCAGAGCCAACTTCTGGACAGAGGTGAAAGGCGAATGAATGGAGTTGTTGTTATTTCCTTGTTCAGACAGAATGATTGCTGAACATGAAATGTGTTTTTCTTGTGTCAATGAGGAACTGCTTAACAGAATTAAGTCCAAAGTCAGACTCTTGTCTCAGCCACACCTGTCACACATCTGAGGCTGGCCCTACTGAGGACATGCTCACTGTGTACAACGTACTGATGTTCGCCTCTTGGAAAGCAACAATTTTTATTTTTTTACCTTGACCATCCTGATTAGCAGCTGTAGCTGTGAGAGCACACTTAGTGCCTTGCACTATAGTCCAGCATTGTACTATACTGTCCAGTATGGTCTTTCAGGCCTGGTGAACAGCTTTAAGCTACAGGTCCTAAATCTAGGTTGAAGAGTCGGGGTGATCGCGACTTTTTAGTCGCAGCTCCTAAACTATGGAATGAGCTGCCCCTGGCCCACTCTTCCTATTTTAAGAAAATCTGACCACAAAATATTTTTATACACTTTGGCATTTAATGCAGAGTGATGAGGTATTCTTCTATTTTAATTTATTTTTACTTATTGTTTTACTGTTTTATTTGCTTATTTTTTTTTATACAATGAGGTTGGACTTTCTATTGCTCTATATTGTTTTATTTAGATTGGGATTTCCTTTTACAGGATTTTCTTATTATGATCTGTTTTTTTTTATAGTCTATTTCTATGCTTGCAGCTTTTTTTTTTTGGATTGCACAGCACTTTGGTTGTGTGAAACGATGTTGTGTGAAATGTGCTTTAAATGTTTTTTTTTTTTAATTGACTTGACTTGCGTCGTCTCCGCACCTGGCTTACAAGGACCATGGGATATAGCAGAGCTAGCACATGATGTATTGATTGAGGAGGAGGTCCTTGAGACAGTTGCTCACCAAAAGGCAATTGATAGATTTGCTGCCCCTCGAGGTGAGTTTAATTCACCCAAAGTAGAAAGAAAGTTCTGCAGAGATGTTGTAAGCCAAAGGGGAGAGAAGGATAAAGTCAAGAACCTGTGTAGGGAAGTTGAACTAATGCTGAAATAATCTTCATTTATTATTAATTTGTTGTTTATGGATAATGAAAGTGATTTTTTTTTTCGTTTGATTCTGTTTGTACATGAAGGAAGTGAGTTTCTTTTTATTTATTCAATAGGTTGCGCTGCCTCATCTTATTATCTTTGTGAACTAAGTGAGGGTTTTATGGATCAATATCCATAAATATCCAGGAGGTTTTGTCAGATTTGTTGCTGCCTATCTATTCACATAATTGAATAGTTGGTATATTAGAGGAAATGTATTTTCTTCATTCTATCTGGGCCATAGGTTGATGTCTATAAAATGCCGGGGAAGTGTTGTGTGTCCTGACGTTCTTAGCAGCGAGACAAATTAAAGAACTTGTACAGATTCCCTGCTGGGTCTGACCCACACCCCAGATGCAGCTGGATATTATCATTTTGGCCCGTTCAGTGTATCTAACTTGAGGTTCTGCAGTTGACATTGCTCTACTTGCTATGTGCTTTTAATGAGTTTCTTTGTTATTTTTTTAGTCCTCCGAACATTTGCTGCATTTGCTATACCTGTTCATATACTGTAAGTAAATGCCAGCCCTAACTGTGGCTGTATAATGATCACTTCTCATCTAGTGTTAAGCAGATGAAATAAATTTGCCAGAATGTTTCTCTCTTCTGAATTCACACATTTGATAGATTTTTTTAAAGCGATGCTGTGGATCGTAGCTTCATTACTGCGATAGTTCCAAATCTGAATCCTGGATGCTAGACCTAGCTGCCCTGTGCAATAATGCACCTTGTCATGTGACTGAAAACACTATTACATAGGCAGGAATGGTAACCCAGAGGGCAGGAATGGCAGTGGTTCAACGTGCTTGAATGTCAGTCATATAATGTGTTTAAAAAACAATTATAGACCACAGACACAGGCCTAATAGCCTGTGAAGACAGTCTTCTAATAGACAGGAATGTCTTTGGTCCCTTGGTGGGAATGACACGAGCCCATTGAAGGGTATGACAGTGGCAGGAATTACAGTTGTGAGATGAACAGTGTTGTAATAAATGAGAATGACATTTAGGGGCATGATAGAAGTCCAATAAGAATCCTTTCCAGTGCTCAGAATGATAAGCAGGACGACTGGGACAGCTGGGCTAGTTAAACAAGACTGATGGGTTGTGGAATGATACCCTACTGAGCCCACATCCGCTTCTCCCTCTGTATATGGAGAAGACAGTGGTGGATGATGGTGCTGTGAGCAGACAAGTGGTAAGTTTGCCTCTCTGGACCATGAACGCAGCATGTAACCATGATCAGCCTGAGCAGGAATGATAGACTCGCTCATAAAAAAAGAAGGAAACTGATTTGCAGCACAGTATGCAGCTCTGGGTGGGAATGTGTGGTCTAGATAGAACTGCTACAAGCATCTGATCAGAAAGACAACTCAGCAAGGGCACAGGGGTCAACCCTGAGGCACACCGAGCCTCTGTTCTGCAACTGATCATGCATTAAGAACAACTCCACAGACCTTTAGTTCACGCAGGTCAAGGACAGCACTGGATTATCTCATAAATCTATTATGTGCACACAGCAGAGTGCTAACATCTGCTTCTGAATTAATGGACCAACCAAACTAAGCCATCAGTTAGTCTTACCTTGTCTGGTGGATTTGAAGTTGAAGGACTGGAATCCGCCAGCGAGGGCAGACGAGTCGATCACATCTACTCCGTATTCGCTCTGGCTCCGCCGGTACAGCGTCACAGAGATGATCAGGACAGTGACGGCAATGGCTCCTGCCGCCAATCCTGAGTATAGCGCCACCTCATTGGAGCCATCCATACCTGGAAGGGCAAGATCGCAGAGATGTTGAGGTTTACATTAACTGCATTTGAAACATATACGTATGAGAGGATGAAGGTCTGAGCTAATGTAGCTACTGTAGGCAGATACAGTAAATAGCAGTAGTCCTAGATGACAGAATTATGAAAAATGGAATTTGAAGTAGTCCAGGATTAAGAACTAACACTGATTATACAAAGGATTTTAATAAGGGTTGATGACTGCTGGCTGCATGTAAGCAGTTCCTTTTCCAAGATGAATTTCCAAAAAAAAAAAAAAAAAAGGAATTAAATGTTGGCTGGCACAGACAGAAAAATGATCATTAACAGGGGTCATGGTGCAATTACAATTTTTTGGAGAAAAAAAAAAAGGGTTGTCACGTCCAGTGCTCATGATTAGTCTGGCAAATCCCTTACACACCTGTGCAAACGGGAACAGGTTTGATATGCATACGTTTAACAGCGTACGACGGTGTGCTTGGCACACGCCTATGTTCTGGGAAGGTGCAAAATTCCAGGACTCTCGCAACTTTAATCACACACGCTGCGGTGTGCCAGCACCCCACACCAAGCTACATCTGTTCCGCTGACCTCTGCAGTGTCAGGACTCTGCCAGCTTGCCGAGGACGGAAAAGGGCATCGTCCGTGCTGGGAGGGTGACTCTGGGTAACCGCTTGTGAGCTCAAACTGCTGTAGTTAAAGTTTTCTAATGAGAAAATGTTGCTTCGGAGTTAAGTGGTCACATTCGTCATGGCTGACATGATCGAAAGGGACTTTAACCCTCGCTGTGTGATCGCAATGATTTCTAAACACCATAGTCATATGTCCGTTACTTAATGTGCTGTTCAGTTCTTGATTGTGATTGGTTTGAGGGTTGATGAGCACTTCATCTCACTGACTGTCACTTTAAACACTTTGAATAGAAACTGAACCTTCTAGGCTCCCTGGTGTTAGTTGACAAGGTGACGGAGGGTATGGACAGCCGCTAACGTCACCCGTTTGATTCAAATCGGTACACGCCAGTCGTTTGCGGCGCACGTTGCTTAAGTTTCACAGTAAAAAAATAAATCTGGACAGAAGATAATTAACCTTGGCTTCATGCTGAGTGTTATACGCCGGACTCGGTTTGACCTGCTGCAGTAATGATTCCGAACCACATTTAGCGACTAGAGAAGGAGCGTGTTGCTGACACTCGTTTTAAATTGTGCGACGTGCTGATCCGGTTAGTTAACGTAAAACACAGGGGAGCATAAGAAGACACGATACGGTTGCTTAAGTGAGCTAATGTGCAGTAATTGCGTCCCATTAAGCTCTGCTAAATATAGCCCCGCGCCTGCGCGCATGCCGCATCGCATCACTCATCCCAGCTAATCTGACCGCTGCAAATCCACCTGAACTTGAAACGGCGGAGTGATTGCGACGGGGAATGTGGGAAATGGACGTTCCTGATGACTGACAGACCTCTGATAAACGAAATGTGATGGATGAATGGAATGGGAGGGAGGGAGGGAGGATGTGTGTCCTGAAAGCAGTAGGTATTTCGCCTCGTCCCGAGAATCTATCTCTTCTTCCGTTATTAATCAAGCGTCATATTTTGACAGGTGTGAGTGCAGGTGCTTAGCGGCGATACTCAATTATCCTGATCTCTGGCGTGGTGTGGTTCCTTTTGGAAGAGTGACGTGTGAGGAAAACAACCCTCTCTCGCCTCTCAGACGATTTGGAGTGAAGGATAAGCTGATTAGAGCTCTGTAATAGGGTGCGGCTTGGGCAACTTAAGCCTGCGCTGTCATATTTAAACTCGTTTCGGTGACAGCTTCTTTTCGACAGGTGGGAATTACTTGATATCAAATTCGGCGTATATGAAATACGAGCTGTTCTCTGAGCGAGCCAACAACCGAGGCTATACCGACGCAAGAGGAACGACTTCACTTCCAAGCAGATATCAATAAAGGTATTGTACTGATTCTGGAAACAAAATGGAAGAAAAGAGACTCACTCTGAGGCTCAACATCATGCAGCATCTTCCCATCTGCAGAAAGACATAAAGAAAGACAGCGGGAGAAAGAGAGAGAGAGAGAGAAAGTGAGAGAATTAGAAAGCACCCCTGATTCACTTAACTAAGGCACTCAGAGATTCAGATCATGCAGTGAAGTCCAAATGCTGGCTGTGCCAACATCAGCTGGAGATAATGATGCATGGCATCGTTAAAGTCGGGATGCGCTGACAGATGGCACTGAGACACTTTGCTTCAGCCCACAGACGGAGGATCGCGGAACGAACCTCGGCGAAACGACGGCCTCAGCTTTGCTCTTCGGAATTAGCCTTCATTTCACCCTGTAACTACAAGGCAATTGAATTCCGGATTTTGATTGTGTACCCTAAAGCCAGGTTACTCACATTAAGCTATTTGAAATGAAAATCTCCCACTTATTATACATACTGTATAAGGCAGGCATTTGGTGCTTAGCGATGATTTTGCGGGATGTAAATCCAGCTGGTGTCATTTTAGGGTCTAATAGCATATGTCACTGTACAGGAGCAACGATTTGTACGTAAAAACATCATGCCATAGAATGATGATGATGATGATGATGATGATGGTGAAACAGAGCATTGATGATGATGATGATGATGATGATGATGAGCTCTAAATAATAATTCACCTTGACTGCACAGGTCACCGGTGCAGTTATCCACGTCATGACCTTTGCCCTCGCATGTTCGCCCCCGGTTGCGAGGAGCCGGAGCGGTACACTCCCTCCATCTCTGCCTCTCACACTGGGCGCTGCACTCCGTCCACTCGCTCCACTCGTCCCATCCTCCGTCCACTGAGGACACACAGGGTAAAACTCTTTTATAGCCATAGTGAGCACTACTTCTATAACCTTTACAAATATATAATGGGAGGAGAGATGGGATGCTTTGGTCAATTTTATCTCACTCGGTATGTTCGAGACTCAAACGACAAACAAAACTTGACACGAAACAAACAAAAAAACAAAGATCTCGACCCAGAACGAACCGCTTGCGGATGTTTTAATCTCCATGCGTCACGTGTGTGATTTCCCTGCGTGTAAATTACCCGATCCGGCTGTGCCGCAAGTCATGCTGGCGGCCCGGGTGCTGCCAAGAAGCATCGGCGTACGAGCGCCCTAGAGGAAACAATTTCGTGGTTATTACGTCGCGAGTTCTTAAAGTTCTCCACGGCCGAATGAGGCCCGTTCTCTGCTCATCTAAATGCAAATGATGTTTGTGTGTTAGTGCTAATGCGCCGCAGGTTTCAGGTGTTAAGAGCAGGTGCTCCGTGTTGCTTGCTCGATGTAACATGTCTCTCTAATGTGTCTGATGAATTCTAAACGCCACCGGGCTATGAAATCACTGTCTTGGGACAGACCCGGCGCCATAATTTTAGCCGGGACGGAGACTGCGGCTGCTTGAAGAATTTGTATCTGATTTATAAGCCTTTCTCGTTCGCGATAGATGGTCGATAAAGCAAAAGGAAATGAGAATAAAGAGCTGATTGATCTAGCTTACTAGTGTTTGGAATCGTCAATGCGGTGCTTACTCAAAGCCAACACACATACACACACACACACACACACACAAGACGAATGCTTAAAGCGATCTATGTGCTGCAGACGATTCATATATTAAGTCTGTTTTAGACGTAAGGCGGAGATGATCGATGGAAATAATGCGGAAAGGCTTTCCGAGCACGTTGCTGCCCGATGCGCACAAAGCCATTTGAAGAACGAACTCGAGAAAGGAAAAACTCTTTTCAGGAAAACAAGCTCGGCTCTTTCGTTCCTCGAAATGAGCCATAATCGCAGTAATCGTCTTAAGTTAAAGGAGTCTGAGGCTAAACGACTTCATTCGCAAAGGTGTCGATAATATAAAGTGCTCTGGCGACGCTTTAAAATTACCTCTGCTTTTTTTTTTTTTTTTTAAGCTGGTAATATTTCAAATGAACGCGGTGTGATGAAGCGGCTCGTATATAAATATGAGTTTTAAGCCGCTTTCCCAGAGAGAAGGAGCTGAGGCAATTAAATCAGCAGGTTATTGCCTGGCGCAGCTTGGAGAGAGAGGTGATTATTAAAATAACGCTGAGAAGTGGGTCACGGCCGGGTCCACTGGCGCTCAAAGGGACCCGAACTAATTCGTTTGCTTGAAAACGGGGACAGAACGTGAGCAGGTGCAGACAGTCTGCTAGACGGCCATGCTTCCTTCATTTGTCCTTCAGGATTAGGCGTAGGAGAGAGTCTTTGTAGCATCCTGATCTGTCAATTCGCCAGTAAACTTATTTATAGCTGCAGAAATCGCTCTTCAAAATAACTAATAACTGGCTCATAGATAGATGGACGGATGGATGGATGGATGGACGGATGGATGGACGGATGCCAGTTTATAGTTGCTAGCTATCACTTTCCAGAAATGTTCATCCTCCAAAATTAGAGGTGGAAATGAGATAAGAAATAAACAGAAAAGGTGTCAGTTTGTGTTTCCTCATCACCATGTGTGTTTGATTACACGTCGCTTCTTCTCTTCCTCCTGCATTTAAATATTAACAATGAAATTTTTCTCAGACATTTCACAGAAAACACGCCGGGTGTGATCGCGCCGCATGGAGAATGAGCGTGCCCGATGGATGGAGTGAGGGCTTGGAGGAGTGCGCGTCGCAGCGGCACTAACCGGGACAGAGTGCGTTACAGGTGCTCTTCTGTACAGACATGCCCTCGCAGAAGGCTCCCCCGTTCAGCGGAGCCGGGTTCGTGCAGGTCCGAGACCGCTTCTGTACTCCTCTCCCACAGTCCACGCTGCACTGGGACCACTCCGTCCACAGAGACCAGCCTCCGTTCACTACCGAGAAACAGAAAGACAGAGGAAATCAGGACACGGTGCATGCTGCTACCAACAACAAGGAGGAGAAATAAAGAGATTATTTACAAGTACAACCTACAGTATGTGCACAAATACGCAGAATATATGAGGACTAATATGTACGGCAGGCACGCCCGGTGGTAGATAAGTAAAATGCAGATCCCGGCTGTAAGCAGTAGAATATGTGCAGGCACAGGATATGAAAAAAAAAAAGTGGAAAAAGGTAGTAAAATTAATATGAGGCTGCGTCAAA
Organism: Dolichallabes microphthalmus; assembly: GCA_026413445.1. Taxonomy (NCBI): domain Eukaryota; kingdom Metazoa; phylum Chordata; class Actinopteri; order Siluriformes; family Clariidae; genus Dolichallabes; species Dolichallabes microphthalmus. Next base: position 14,416,344 of record JAOTQY010000026.1, on the reverse strand, counting down.
ACATTTTCAACATTCTGGCTGTAGAGTTTTTAGAAATAACAAATTCAACATATTGAGCGAGATCAGGACTATAGGAAGGCAGATCGACAGAAGTGTGCGGCCGTTTATACTCATGCACGATCACAGAGTCCTTGGTTAGCAGTTTGCTACTGCCCTTCCATTGCGTTTAACCAGGAGTTTAGGCCACAGCTCTTCAATAAGTGTTTTACTGTAACGAGCACTGTTGATTGTTGAACCTTTTTCCTGATGTTCCAATGCTGGATCCTGAGAATCGCAGAAAACGGTAAGCATTGATTAATTTTCCAGCTGATCGTCGACTTTTGAACTTTTTCTTGGTCTGCGATTGCGGATGTTTCCGTTCCACACTCTGCCATTTACGTTTCAGGCTCGTGGTGATGAATCCGTGTCTCGGCACCAGTAACGATTCTCTTTCACCTTGATTGGAGATTTCCAAACGCTTCTGTTTGTGCTCTTTCGTGAGTTCTTTCAGCACCAGGTACACCCTCAGACCACAAAAACACAATTCACTGCACGCTGCTCTTCTTTCATGCCAATCACAATTGTGTATTGAGTAAGCGCGCATTAAGGCGGACAGACGATGGCTGGATTAGACTCGCTTCAGGATTCTGATGGCCTGCAGGTAGAATCTGTCGGGAAACATGTCCATGTTCTGGGTGATCGCTCTCCGTGGTGATTTCGCGAGCCATCCTTAGACACTGTTTATGGAAGATGTCCTGTAAGGCTGGGGCTTTGCCACTAATAATGAGTTCAGCTGCTCTGACGAGTCTCTGGAGGGCTGTGAGGTTGTTGGAGCAGCTGCCAATCCACACAGTTAAGCACCCAGTCAAACTGATCCCTGTGCTGTACAGTATCCCTACATGATGATCCGATAGTCTTGATTATTCACAATAAATGAATAAATAAAGAGAAACAGAGAAAGACAAGAGGATAGAGACATAAACATGCCACCAGGACAGACAGACTTGCAGAGCGGTAGAGAACTAGACAAGACAGGGTGACGAAGAGCCTGAGGGAGGGAGGGATGGATAGATGGATGGATAGGTGCTCAAAAGTTTGCATAATTTCCATTTATTTGGAAAATACTGTATGACTGATAATACAAAAGTTTTTTCATTCTGTGCTTAAATAGTCGGTAAGTTTCTCGGCTCATGAGGTGACGCACTGACGTGGCTGCATCCTGCGCCATGGGGAAGACAAAAGATCTACCAATGGACCTGCGTAATAAGGTAGTCAAACTTTATAAAGCAGGAGAAGGATATAAAAAGATCTCTCAACACTTGAAAATGCCAGTCAGTACCTGTTCAAACTCTGATAAAGAGGTGAAAAATAAGAGGCTCTGTTGATCCTAAGCAACGATCAGGTAGATCAAGAAAGATTTCATCCACTACTGTGGAAAGAATTGTTCGGGATGAAAGGAAAAACCCACGAACAACTTCGAGAGAAATTTAGGCTGCGCTGGAAAAATGTTGTGGTGTTGCTTCAGGCAGCACAATAAGGAGGCACTTGAACACAAATGACCTGCATGATTGAGGTGCCGTTACTGTAGCCATGCCACAAATAGGCCCGCTTGCACACAGCACACAGTCATTCGCAGTGATGAGACCAACATGTTACGTCACAACCGTAAACGCTGTATTCACAAGCATGGAGCTCGTGTTTCGGGGCTGTGTGAGCTTCGGTGGCACGGCGAAGTTAGTCGAAAATGATGGCAAGATGAATGCGGCATGTTATCAGAAAATACCGGCAGACAATTCGCATTCTCAATTTGCGAACGCTGTGCATGGATTGTTCCAACATGAAAACGATCCAAAGCACAAGGTCGTGTTGACCCTTCGGTGGCTACAGCAGAAAAAGGAGGAACGGACCTCAATATCATTAAGACACTTTGGGGAGATCTCAAACGTGCAGTTCATGCAAGACAACTAGGGATGCTCATAGCGATTAATTTTCCCAACCGACAACCGCCGTGCGTTAACCGAACATTAACCGTTAACCGAT
>JAOTQY010000026.1:14053641-14064715 GCA_026413445.1 Dolichallabes microphthalmus | reverse complement strand
CTCCACATCATTGCATTCAGTTTTTATTCACAATTTGTTTAGTGTCCCAACTTTTTTGGAATCCGGTTTGTATTATTTTGAACACCACTGTACCTACATTTCTAGGATGAATCATTTAATCAAAGCTTATTTTTTGTTTTAACGGTGTCATGTCTTCTCATGCTATAAAAAAATCATCTCAGCAGGAATTTTACTTTTTAAAAAATCTGACTCACAGTGAAAAAACTTTTCCACCCTGTCAACATTAAAACTAAATATGTAGAGGATATCAGAGAATGCAGCAGGGATAGGGTCAAAGTGGATAAATGTTTTTTTGGGTCTAGAGGCCGCAGACAGTTTGTCAGGCGACCCCCCAAACACTCAATGCGTCTATTATGTTTACACTAATTTCCAATAATGCCCATAATTGAATGCTCGCCAGGTCCAATTAGATCAAACCAAGTTATTACTATGTCTCTTAGCAGGCACTTATCATTACTATGTTGTCACTGCGTCTGGAGGGTTGGTGTAATTACCGGGAAGCACGCCGTGCTTTTCATCACAAAGTGACAGTGTTAAGAATTGTACATGTCATAGACATTCTGAATGCTATGGCATGTCATAGACATTCTGAACCTGCGGTAAGCACCACAAGAACCTAACACCATCTTGTGGTCGTCTACAATGTGGTATGGACCTACCATGGTCACCGCACCAGCCTGAAGACACCAGAATAACAACTCGGTCAGAATGGCATTCAGTCTTTTCCCTCTGCGCTCATGTTTGGAGTCCCTAAGAGGTGTTAGGTATGCCATTAACTGGTCAATGTAATTGTTAATACATTCTTATTAAGTTCTTCCTGCATCTTGATTGAAAAAATAGTGGTGGACTGGGTGATGCTGTAACCTCTCGGATAGCGGGTAGCGCTGTCCTCCGAGTGTGTTACGCCACCCCCAACGATGCGTGAGCGAGCAGATCGAAAAGATATGGTCGGCTGGTGTCACATGGTTCGGAGGAAACACATGATGGAAACACATGATTCGGCCCTCCCGATTGAGTGGTAGTAGTAGCCTTAATGTGTAGCCCCCTAGTGATGGGGAGGAATTGGACACGACTAAATTAGGGAGAAAATCGGGGAAAAACACCAGCGAACTCACAGCAGTGTTTAATATTGAACGTAAGAGCATTTCCACATGCATAGTGTGCAGAGAACTCAAGGGTTAAACAGCTGTTTAACCTTAAGAAAACTACTTATCAGTAAAGTTAATTGGAAAAAAAAGGACTTCAGTTTGAACGGCCTGTGGAGTATTACAAAAATATCATGTGGTCTGTTGAGTCCAGATTTACACTGAGTGTAAATCAGGGTAAGAAAAGAGGCAGAGAAAGCAATTGCCTACCGTACAAGCCTGTGGGGGCAGTGTTCTGATCAGTGGTTACTTCTATTGATCAGGTCTAAGTTCAGCAACCTTATGTGTCCAAATAAATGTCCAACCGACAAAGCAAATATACTGAAGGACCAGGTTTTTCCATCAGAGGATTTTTTCTCCCCTGATGGCATGGGCATTAATATCATGATGAGGATTTTCCAAGATCATGATGCCAGGATTCATCAGGCTTAAATTGTGAAAGGTGGTTCAAGGAGCATGATAGGGTTCAGACCCTAACCCCATTGAGAATCTTTCAGAATATGTGCTGGAGAAGATTTTACACAGTGGTCCGACTCTCCCATGAGCAATACAAGATCATGTAATCCAAGGAAATATTAGAGCTTTCGACTTTTTTTTTCTTTTTTTGGCTGGGCAGTGTGGTTTAAATAGGAGACGATACAGCTTTGAACTTGAACTTAAGTTTGAAGTTACTTTCGTCCACAGCAAATAAACCAGGACCTGAACATCCAGCTGCTGAAGGACGGATACAGGCTGGACGAGATCCCTGACGACGAAGATCTTGACCTCATCCCTCCAAAATCGGTCAATCCAACCTGCATGTGCTGCCAAGCCACGTCTTCATCTGCCTGCCAGATCCAGTAAAATTTCTCTATTTCTTTTCCTCTTCCCCACTGTTTTGCTCTCTCTCTATCCCTCTCTCTTTCTCTCCTTCTTGTACCCTAATAAAGACATTTAATCCACGTTATGGCACGAAATGTACAGGTAATGTTATGATCAAAATGGCGTACAGGAAATCCTGAACACACACAGACACACACACACACACAAACACACACATATACACAACCCCAACATATACCTGCGATAATAATTAATGTTGTGACTATTATTATTGGTAGCGTCCTCCTATGGTAGGGCGCTCTGTACGCTAGTTAGCTGGGAGGAGATTGTGTTAAACCTCCTGGTGGACGTTGTGTAATGACTGTACAATTGGAGGTAAAAAAAAAATGAAGTGATTTACCTGTGCATAAATTACTTGGTGATGCTAGCGCCAATTTATCAGCTGTAGTACCTACCTGCTTTCATGTTGTACTTATCATGTTATGTTTGTTGTCTTTTTTTCCCCACCTGGACAGCTGTATTGGAACGTGCTTAAGGATGTTGCCGAGACACTGTTGATTTTCCTTTCTTGTACTAGTTGCTCATTCGCCGCACAAAAAAAAAACGCAGCATTGTGTAGCATGTATGCAAAACGTTGCACTGTTTTTTTTGTTTTATTTTGTCTAGAGTTTTGTTTACACTAATTCGGAGCTCCATTGCAAGTGTTCGTTCAATGATTTGGAGACGAATGTATCGATTAAAACCGACTGCATATCCAATCCAACTGGCTTATGGAATACAATATAGCCTTTATTATATATTTAAATATTATATTTAAAGGCCACTTAGTTAGCATCATTTGGTCGATCTTTATTTGATGTTAACTTCCACACATACTATCAGTGTGCTGTAAAATGCTACCTAAAGTGCATACAAACACTTTGGTGTAAGTGACTGTTTCTAATTTTCCATTGAAGTGCTGTGTTCTGGCTTTTTTTGACTAAAGTGGCATCACAAAGGAAGTAAACTTTCATGAATATGGTAATAAAAAATGTACTTGTTTTTTTTTCTGGATCATGTACAATGTGATACTGCTGTACACTCATCCCTATGGGCTTTTAAATCTCTGACACATACTTAAGGGGATTCATTTTTAAAATCAAAGTTTTTTAAAATTATAATCAAAATGGCTTCCTTCCTACATCAGTGCCACACTGGTGATGGATAAGAAATCTGTTTATTTGAATGTAAAGTCTATAGAATAGCGGCACGGTGGCTTAGACGATAGCATGAATCTGTGTGCATGGAGTTTACATGATCTCCCCGTGCTTGGTGGGTTTCCCCCTATAGCCCAAAGGCATGCAGATTAACCTAATAAGTGTTTCCAAATTGCCCATAGTGTGTGAATGAGTGTGTGAATGTTGGCCGGACGTCCCACCGGTCATACACATGGGAATAAATACAATGGTCCCCATTGGCCTCCACGGTCCCTAGTTGGACTACAGAGCTTCCTAGATGGATAGATGGAAAGTATACAGAACACAGGATCAATATGTTCCATAACATATTGTTTTGTTATAAAATTACCAAAACATGCAGTTTAGGAAAATTTTATCAACTTCGGGTTGGTAAAAGTAACATTACTTAGCATTTAGCACTTATTTTCCTATAACAGCACATTCTTAAATTTTTTTTGTTTTACTCAAGTGAGAGTAAATTGACATGATGCATTTTCTTATTGACTTTGCTATAGGAGTCAATTATGTTTTAAGATAATTATCTAGCCATTTGCTTTTATTGCACAGATCTAGAGAGAAATTAAATGGGCACTGATTTATTAATAGCAGCACTAGCCTTTGTTGTGTATGAAAATGTAACAAATATTAAGCAAAAATAATTACAATCTTACATATTGTATTACAAAAAGGAATATAGAAACATTACTGCAAATGCAAACTTTGGCAAAGGTTTGATGTTTGAAAATATGCTTATGAAATATAAATCTGAATTTAATCCATTGAGCAAGCAAACTCATTTTGGTTGCAAACGCTGAAAATTACACAGCAATTTCCTCTGTTATTTTTAAACATTTTTTATTTTTACATTTCCAGTAGAAAAAAAGGAACTGGAAATTCAGATGACCATCAAATTCTGTTGAAAACAATACAGCAAAATTTAAAATAAGAAAAAAAGCAAACAAAAGATTCTGTTTTCTAATTGTCGATATGTACAGCTGTGGTAGGTGTGCATGAACAAAAAAAATGCAATACAGAATATCTGTCAGTGGTTAGTTCAGGTCACTGTACATTCGTTACGAGGATGAAGTTATGGTGCGGTAGAAGAGACAGTGTATTGTTACATTCAATACAGTTCAAGAGCACGAACAAGCAGAGAATTCTGACATAGAAAATTACATCTGTAAAAAGTGCACATAAATTGAGAGTACTATACTGAAGCAACCATTTCTAATGTGATCGACAGCTGAAATACTTTCCTCACACTGACTGAAAGAACATGTCTTATTAACCATTCATTTCGTTGTCATTCACTTGGTGGTTGCTTACTGTATATATCTAATATATAAGACTAAGTCACAGCGTTGAATATTTCAAGTAAATTATGTAAATTAAGTTGTTCTTGCCGTTATTGAACTCCATTAAAAAAGAAAAGAAGAAAAAAACACTAAATCAATAAACCAAACAAAGTAGTACACATGAAATAACTTGTTAAATCCAGGACTAGCAATTGAAATATCCATAAAGTTCTAACCTATTTTAAACAAGCCCTGCAGCTACTTCCAAATTTCACAAGTACTTACAGTATATGAAAGAGTGTACTTGCTTTTGGGGCATTTTTGTCATTTTTCTCTTGAGTTCTAGAATCATATCAACTTGCTAGCTAGCTCGTTTGTTTACTTGCTACAGTGTGAACTAGACAGCAAAATCAGTTAACTTCTTGTTAAACAATTTTCTTTTCAGATTCAAGTTCATGTCAACTGCCACGCTTTCCTTTAAACTCATTTAACACGTACATTATTTAAAGGAAGTGCTTATCTGTCCAGCTAGTCAGCTAGCATGCTAGTTAGCCAGGTACAGTTTTTTAAGCTACATCTATAAGCATTCTATCAATGTAGTCTTCAAATTTTGTATATTTTGTAAAAATGATGAACCATAGTAGTGTTTTACGTTATATTGCTACTTCAATCTTTGCTTATGCTACTTTCTTTGTACGTTCTGCTAGTATAGTCAATGACACATTTCACTCAGAAATCAAAATGGCGATGAGAATTCATCGGAAAACATGACAAGGGCACTATAAAGAGAGTACTTAATTACAACCCAATATATTTATGTGCTATAAACTAGATGGAAAAAAAAAGATTCCACTTCAACATTCATTTAAGGAACACACACATTACTGAAAAAAGAATTCCTGTGGGGAATTAATCCATAAATACATGTTATTTTATAGCCATAAAACTCTGAAACTGAATGTACCTGCCGGTGAAAATGCTAAACGATTACCAGAAGTATGTAATCTGCTACACAAACAGTTTTCTAAATTATAGTAAAATTGAACATGAGCTCATTCTGTTACAGTTCTTAAACTTAGCTTGTTTCATCCTATACCATTCACAGAGAAGCCTGTGAATCCGTGTTTGTTAATTTGCTGTCTTTGTCGATTTTAGATGACCATTCATTGGGAATCTTTACTAAAGAAAATAAATAATTACACACATTTCACTCAACACAAATTCATTCAAAAAACCAGGATGATTTTGTGCCAGAACAAGGGGAAAAAAAAAAACAACAGCAAGAAAAACAGAAAAATAATCAGTTTTTCCAAAATGGCCGCCTCCATGATGACTCAATATTCAGCTACACTGCAAAGTTTTGTTACAGTTTATAAATTATTATACATCTTTGCTCAAAATCACACAAAAAGGATGCCGTTTGAGGAAGACGTAGCACTGAAGCGCTGGTGCAGAACTGAAAAAAAAAATTTAAATACTGAATATGTATTAATAGTTTAGCTACTAGTGGTCAAAGGGTAAATGGTGATTTTTTTCCCAGACAATTTCTGTGAAATCCATTGCAACTCTGTCCATTGTAAAACCCAATGCAACTGAATTATTGTATTTGACAATCAATTCTGTAATTATACAGCGATAATTCAACGTGGGCTCATTCTTGAATGTGGCTTTATATAAGAAGTTTTTATTTACAACATGTACGCATTTTTACTCTCTACTATTACAATCATAATAATTGTATAGGCAGCTAGTTTGTACATCATCACACACCTAAAGTTCTTTCATAGAGCTGGTTAACCATCACATTAACCATCAAGAGCCTTTCCCACATTTCTGAACTGTGCTGGATTGTCCTGGATTAAAAATACTGATGGTTTTTGGTCTCATTACTCTGTGACATCATCTCCATATTTACTTACGAAATACTTTTGATTAGGATGTCCTCAGCTTTTACTTTGCCTTACAGTTCACAGGAAAACACAGAAGTGTCGGGGGGTTGGGGGGATTCAGGACCAGGAAGTGAAAGGGAATGTCAAAATAAAAAGTACAGGTCCAAAAAAGAAAAGGGTAAAAAAAAAAAAAAAAAGCCAGATTATGAGCATGTGTATTTTTGGATTCTAGGATTTGTTACATCACATGTAAATTCCTACAAAGTGCTGTTTTTTTAACTTTATGATCACATTTTACATTTTTTTTTTTTTTACAGCTTCTAAAGCCTGAAGCACTGAACTCCTGACGATGTTCCTATCAAATTCAGGAATGTGGGAAAGGGGCATAAATGTGCTGTATATTTGCCTTCTTAATCTGTCTGTTTAGGAAACTATATGCGCAAAAATGTCGGCGTTTTTGTTCACATGTCACGTACGGATAACGCGAAAGCTCAGACCAGAGGCAGTCCCAAAAGGTCCAGGTGATTTTTTGATCTGGCAGCGTACAAATCAGAAGTGTGTGCAGATCCTATATAGAAATATGTATAAAAGTTCTTAACATTCACGCCGCATCTCCAGAGCCCGAAGAGGACGTGGAGCATGTGGAGGGTGAGGAGCGGCGCCTACGGCCATTGGGCTTGCAGAGCATGCTGGGATGGAAGCCGTCGTGGCGGCGCGCATGCTTGGTCAGGTGGTCACTGCGCATGAAGCACTTGGTGCAGAGGGGACAGGCGAAGCGCTTCTCGCCTGTGTGTGTACGGAAGTGACGCGTCAGCTCATCTGAACGAGAGAAGCGCTTGTTGCAGCTGGGCCATGTGCACTGGAATGGTCTCTCACCTAAAGACAAGGAGAGAAAGAGAGAGAGAGAAAGAAAGAAAGATTTAATACACTGTGTTCAGAACATGGTTGTCTGGGGATTTTTTTGTTTGTTCTGACAACAGTGGATCACACTTCAGTGATGAATGTTATCTATTTTATACAGATACATTCTTTTCTGCCACTTACACACTTGGGCATGGCTGAAGTTGAATTTCATGAAAAGGGAGAATGGATTTTAAGGAATGAGTGCATTGGTATCATTTTTGTGTCTTTACTTAACTGAGGAAGTTAATTCTAAAATGAACAGCAGGGATGAATGTAATCAGGCCACTGTTGTACTTTGACAATATTTTAACACATTGACTAAAAAAGATCTTTTAATAGATAAATGGATAGACGGGTTAAAGTCATTCATCTGCTGTGCAAGCAAAGTTGATAAATATAATCACTCTTTAATCTCTGGTTTATGAGCACATTACAGCCCATAAAGCTGGTACTCAGTAAAGAAGCCACGTGCACTGTGTGTTTGTGTGTGTGAGGGTGATGTTGTCTTTTCAGGATACCATATACACTGTATATATAGTAATGACTCTAAATAATAATAATAAACATTCAAGGTAATTATTATTATTATTATTATTATTATTATTGATACACACCAGATTTGTTTTGTCTCAAGCTATATATAACGGTAACATGACGCAACCCCCGCATTACTTAATTCCGCTGTCCTGCCAAAACCACCCCTCTTATGAAACTGTGTTGTTGTGATCTTGGAGTAACATTTTGTTCCACCACAACCGCCAGGTGTCTCTTCATGAGGTTACGCCCCCTTCCTCGTTCAGTCACGCCCTCTCTTTGCTCACGGGTGCGCCATGCAGCCTGCGGTCACGCTCTCTTCCTCCTGCCGTCACGCCCCTTTTCCCTGCCACACGCGCTACAGCCGGAGAAAACCACGAATCCCGAGTGAAATTATGACGTGTCCACGAACAAAAACAATTATTTTGGTTATTCTGCGACGTTATAATATATATATATATATATATATCGTGTTAATCGATTATATAGGAGAACTTGTTTTAAAATGGTGTTTATGTATTTATATATTTAAAAATATATATAAAAAAAAAACACTACATGCGTTCAGCACGTGGCACAACGAGTTGCCATATTGTGTGAATTTACCCGTAACCTTAAATTTCTTTGAGGGAAGTCTCGTGAATAGACCATATTACACGTTAGCGTTATATTGCGATATAATTACTCTCTTTATACTTAGATTGTAGGGTTACCATAAACGAGGTGCGGCTTTAGGTTAGGGATTACGTGTGATCTGGCAACTGAGTTACTAAAAATCTTTATGAAATCATCTTCAGGACATCCTGTACTGTACGTACCGGTATGGACACGACAGTGCGCTTTCAGATGAGACGACTTTCCGTAGACCTTGCCGCATCGAGCGTAGGGGCAGCGGTGCTTCTTCTCGCCGCCTTGCCGGTTGCGCCCCCGCGGCTCGCGTGCAGGCTCTCGGGCCTTCTCCCTCACCGCGGACTGATGATGATGATGTTCACTATCTCCCGCGCTCTTCGGACAGACTCCGCCACAGCGGTTCAGGTCCAGCAGGATCATCGCCACCATCAGCAGCGTGCGGCTCTCCTGGCTCTCCTTCTCCGCCTCCACGTCCGCTCCGTCCGTGCAGGACCGCGCAACATCCACATCTGTCATGATCGTCTCGACTTAAATACCAAACACGTTACAAAGGTTTTATGGACAAACAAAAAAACAAAACGCAGTGTTGCTTTGCTTCTTGTGTACACGTTTATCAGAAGACACGAGCCGCCCAGGAAACGTGGCGTCCACCCCACGCGCGTGCCTGATTGTTCCCCCCTATCTATTATACTGTCTAAATACCTAAATCTCTTTAACGCCTTTATTTTTCCCGACTGTCGATGACCCCCGAAGCCGTGCCCGCTGCCTCACTTGTTTTCCTCATAACTGCGTCAAAACTTGTGAGCGCGCGCCGCCGCCGCAGTGTTTTCTTTCTCAAAAGAAACAGTTTCGCGGAATCCCAGGGCGTCATTGCGACGGCGCGCTCTGATTGGTCGCTTCCCCCGCGCTGGCTCATGCGCTACCAGGAATCCCCCGAGCGAACGGAGGAAACAAGGCTCGCACTGGCCAATCGCGTGGTCTCCGGGCGGGGCGAACGGGCCTTGGACTGGCGGAAAAAAAAAACACCACACCATAGGGTGGATGCTGTGTCCTAAATTGCATGTAAGAGTGCTTTATGGAGCATGCTAAAGCAGCAGAACACCGTGTAAGGGTTATGCCGTGTTCAGTGTGCGTTTGGGGAGTGACTGACCTCACTCCCTGACTGCCCCTAGAAGTAACACATACGTTACAGTCGGTGTTCTGATTATGATGTAGTTCTTATACACAATGTGATTTTATACTCTTACACAGTCTAATGTGAGAATGTGAACACACGCATTTCTGGCGTCGGATTTATGACACGTGAACTGAATAGTGAAGAGTAAGCAGTAGGTCCATGAGCATGCATTCACCTATGAGAGGAAACGCCCAGGGGAACGAGTGTAACCCGAGCCTTTTCACAGTAATCCCCCAGGATACTGTTCTTGGAAAGTGAAATTGTTTACATCTAAGAAGTCAGATATGACAGATGGACACATGCAAACAACAGACAAGGCACGCACTGGGAACATATTTGTTTTTCCGTTTTGTCTTGCTATTAAGTAATTTTAAAAAATCTGTGTTGTTTACATGATAAACATGCTTTACTGTGGAAGTTTCAACTCCACCAGATTGTTTTACTGGAAACACTCTACTAACTAAACATAATCGAATAATCGATTTATCTTTACCATTACATTAACTAATAAAGCAGGCTAAAAACAATCCTACTCGTTGTAGTATGTGTACACACGGCACAAAACAGAAATACTTAATAATCATATATCATGTACTTAGTGAACATCTATAATAAACTACAGTGACGGGTTTAACAGTAGCCGAAACTCGCACGCGACAACAGTGCACTCAGAGCACATTGTGCAGATTGTGGAACAGAATGTTCCCGGAATAAAGAGGAAGACAGCACTAGCGGCGCTCAGTGACGTAATCGCGCTACTGCAGGGTTGAATTCAGACAATGTAGGTGGGTCACATTGGTGGTCAGCGTGACAGTGTGCATATGCACAGTGTGTGGGGATTGCTGTGAAAAGTGCAATTACCCACAAGTCCAAATTCGTTCAGGTGCCGCTCACATGGATGGAAAAAAGATGGATGGAATAATAATAATAATAATAATATTATTATAATTTCCGCTGCTTTGTCTGACTGAAAAAAACTGTCAAAGTAGCAGCTCATCTTTCTCAGCTGGCAAATTAATTCTCCCTTAAGGATCACTTTAAAGTTTAAATTGATGAAATTGATGAAATAATTATTTCTATGTTCCAAGTCAGACCCATTTAGCACGTTAAAAAAAAAGAAATAAAAGTAAAGATTTTTTTGAAGTATTTAAGGTTGAAATAAATATTAAAGTTGATTGTATACTAGAGTTTGATTGATTGATTGAATTTTTTTTCTTTAATATATATTTATTTTTTCTGTCTACATTTTTTATGTAAGGATTGACAAGAATGATCCAGCACTGACGCTTAAAAGTACAGGTCTTTCTCAAAAAAATTGCATATTGTGATAAAGTTCATTATTTTCTGTAATGTACTGATAAACTTTAGACTTTCATATATTTTAGATTCATTACACACAACTGAAGTAGTTCAAGCCTTTTATTGTTTTAATATTGATGAT
>JAOTQY010000026.1:13862533-13878647 GCA_026413445.1 Dolichallabes microphthalmus | reverse complement strand
AAATATATACAACCTTTAACACAATATTTAGATTCATTTTTCGTCTGCTCCTTCCTGGTGGAGACAAAAAGTCTCAGTCAGCACCACCATTAGAAATAATTGGACGTGACTTGCCTGGGCAAAAGCACCACAGGACAACCCTGGCTTGTTAGCTCGTTAGCTAACTACCTGGCAGATTGGGACATGTTGACATTGGCCTGTCCTCAAAACGTCTTCTTTATTCTTATAAGCTGTGTACAGTTTAGAAGCTTAAATGAGAACAGAGGCGCAGTCCTGGCGCTTTATGTTATGGTGGAGTGATGAATAGCTCGCTTCTTACCTAATTCCTCTCATTGTCTATTGTTGTTTTGTTCGGTTAAGTTAGCTACAGAGCTAGCTGCTTAGTTTGGTGGATAGATGTTCAGGACAAAAGAAGTCCGTTTTGGTTTATACAGGAAGCTCGGGGTTTAGAGAGAGAGCCTGACCAAACCAGTTTTTATGTCTGACGCTGGTGTTACTTCAGACAGACTGAAGTGAAAAGGAAGTGCTGAAAACAAGTCTAGACATTTGAGTGAGGCGGAAAAAAAAACAGTTTTTGTAAAATGTTTGTGTATATTTAATCTTTTTGTCTGTTGGTTTTTAATAACTATTAAGGACTATATTGGAATGCGTGTTATTTTTGTGTATGTGAGAGTGAGTGTATTAAGATTTTTAACAATGGAGTATCAGGTGTCTCCTTACCGAGTTGCTAAGCAAACCAGGATGAGGTTTCAGTTAGTCAGGAGAACAAACAGCAAACATTAGCCTCGCTGGCTAACACTAGCGCTTCCCTTTCTTCTACTTTTGTCTGGTCACGAATAAATAAACAAAACCCGTTTCAGGATTATTCCCCCACAGTTTGGCGTCTAGGGTGTTATATTAGTGTAATAAGGATAAGAACAATAATCATATAAGTAAAAAAAAAAAAAGTATAACAATCGACATGAACGCCCTCCAGTCGAGTAAAAATCACCTCAGGAGGATTATTCATCACTCTGACAGGATCCTGCGCGAGACTGAATAACCGTCATAACGGTAAGAAAGAAAGAAAAAACCGTGTCATGGCCAGGGTTTACCTCACCACAGGATTCATATTACCTCACATGTGAAACTCTGCTGTATATGATATGAGGTGCCCCTTATCGGCGTTCACAGGCACCATTTCGTGTGTACCCGAGTCCAGCGCTGTTACTAACACCCTTTTTTTTTTTGTGGACAAAGTGGTTAGATGACGTCACTGCCCAATTTGCATACTACTTGTACGTCATGATCACCAGTATATCAAGTTAGAAATGAGGGTTTGCACAACAGGAAGGTGTTCATACCATGTTGAGGCAGGATGATAACGCTTTATCAGAATAGAAAACACTAGATACTAACCTGGCAGGTCCTTTCAAATTACTCATTTGTCCTCACTATAACAAAAAGAAAGGAGTTTGGTTATGGCAAAACAAAAGGAGTTTGGTTATGGCACCGCCAGCCTTTGTGCATTTACAAAATACTGGACTTGGTAAAGAACGCAGACCAAAAGAGTGTGTAGTTGTGCAAGGCATGTGTACTCATTTATATCACTTTGTGAATATCACTAGAAAGAGTTTCATGCAAAAGAAAAGACATTTTCATGCAAAAGAAAAGACATCAGTGATTGGCCATGGGGAATATTAGTGATCAGTGATTGGTCATGGGGAGCCATGGTAAAGAATTGCAAGCAAAAAAGTTGTAGAGGTATAACATAATGTTTATTGGATCGTGAGGGAACAGTGGCGATGAGTGACTGGATCGTGAGGGAACAGTTTGGCCAACTCTGAGGAACTATTAATTTTCATATTCACACATTAGTCATTGAAATTTAGAAGTGAAAATCTAACAGGAAGACAGAAGATTTTCTGAAGAGAGAATAAAAAAGTTATTGTACCACAATGCAGCTGTATTCTTGAATGTGCTTGGTCTAACAGTAATGCTAGTTATACTTCAGATTATACATACTCTATTACTGCACATGGTTATAAAATGTACATATTTTTTGATTTGCAGAGTAGTATAAGCAAAGTGATGCAAACCTTGATGCAAATTACAGAGCCACACTGAGTGCAGAACAGCTGATTTGCTAGATTACCATATCGGCTGAAAGTTGCTAGATCTGTCACTGGTCGCTTTTTTTAAATATAAGGTGTGGCTCTTTCTCAACCACATTGTGATATCACTCACCCCTCGATCCTGTGTAACATTTATGCAAAGTGTTGCATCTCGAACCTCAGCTGATGTTTTGAGCTTGCTATTATTTGGGCAGGTTTTTGACCTAGTTTGTTCAGTGCAAGATGGAGGACGGCGGTGTTCAGGCTGGCTGAAGTAAAAAAAACAAATGGGTTTTCATTACAAACATGTTTACGGGAACACACAGTCATTCAAGAGTTCTTAGTCACCTCAGAGAAACAGCGTGCAAATGTCTGGAGGAAACAGTCGCTCTTGAATTAATTAGTACCAAAAGAAATGAAGCTAGATCGAATCATCATCTTCAAGGCTGTCAATGAAGGCCCACAAAGCATTTCATATTATGCTACGCTGATGTTTTACTGCTGATTTTATCCATGAAATATCTTATGTGTACTTGAGGAATAAAACACATAATGGTTTCAGTTTAATCTGTATTAATAATGTATTAGTCACTAAATCCTTAAGGAATAGTTTTCCAGGCTTCCTGGAGACTACATGCTAAAACATCTGGTTCTTTGGAAGCAAAATATGTTTCAGAAATGAGGGATGGCTCAAGACCTCTGTATAGTACTGTATATGTCTTTAATATACATATAAACTGGAAATTAAATCAAGAATTTATTTCCAACAGCAATGGCCCAGGAGACCAATCAGAGCCCGGTTCCCATCCTGTGCACCACAGGGTGCGGTTTCTACGGCAACCCCAGGACTAACGGAATGTGCTCTGTGTGCTACAAGGAACACCTGAGTCGACAGCAGAGCAGCGATCGCAGTCCAGTCAGCCCTCTGGGTAAGTGTCACAGCACAACGCCAAAGGCTTATACCTAAACGAGGCTTACAACGTGATGTTAATGCACATCATAGAGCTTACATCAACAAATGTGCTTAATTCACATAAAGCTTTGGACAGTTTTGCTCAGTGTGTTTAGCCTGTTCTAGCAAACAGGAATCGACAAATTGGATCAGTAAAAACTCGCAAGGAGTCAGTCACGCTTCTGTGTGAGCTCATGTATGTGGAAGAGGGCAGACAGCTCCCACGCTTTTTATAGCATACTATAAAAAGCCCTCTTGACCATTTGTATTTCAAACACAGCAGGCCAGTTGTTTGAGATATACAGCTGTTACAGTGCTGGAGTTTGCACTTGGTCAGTCGTGTGCTTTTTCTTTACGGAGCAGCAGGCAGTCCTTCGTCGGAGGCGTCGGCCATGCAGAGGTTAGAAGGCAGCGTAAGCAAAGCGGAGGCGACCTGCGCAGAATCGACGTCAGAGTGAGTGTCTGGTTCTGAGTGTATATACACGTTCATGCCCTGCGAGCCAAAAAACGTGTCCACCTACCCGGGGCTGTCTGCCTGCCTTGTCTTTTTTTTATTTATTTTGTTGTTGCTTTTTTCCTGCAAATTTCTTTCTTAGAATTTTGTTCATGTTCATTCTGACTTTTATTCTTCTGCCCCCTATGAAGTCGACCAAAATAGTGAAATTAACACACTGAGTTCAATCTTTACTCCTATGGTTTAAGAGAAGACATTTTATATGAAGGAAAAACAAGATTGTGATTTCCACAATTGGAAGTGTCTTGTCTTAAATGTCATATCTTTTTTTTTATTTATTTATTTTGAGAGCGAAACCCAGTTCAAACACAATCACCCACAAATCAATTGCTTCTCCTAAATGTGAATGTCTAACTTTTGTTTCTGCTTCTGCCTTTGGTTTCTTGAGTGTTTTAAAAATTTGTCAGTGCTCCCTTGTACGTGTGAGGGTTTTGAGGCCTCTGACTGAGAAAAGCCTCATGTTATGGTCAGGTGCCTTTGAGCCTTTGCTAGCAGCTGTGCATGTGGTCGTGTGTATTGCAACTCAGCGAAAAATGCTGCGCTGTTTCCTCAGAGGCACGTCCGCCGCAGCGTCGCTGCCTGTCACACAACAGATGACTGAGATGAGCATTTCCAGAGAGGAGTCGAGCCCGTCTCCTGCATCGAACATCGCGGAAGCAGGTAACGTAGATGACCACGATGTAAACAACGGTGCATGATTATATAGTCTTATACATAAGTTCCTACAGGTGTACTTGTTAGTGTGAATTCCGACAAACAAAGTTTTTTCATACTCCGGAGAGATCCTGGCTCTTATCTTCTCAATGCATGATCCACTAGACCCCGCCTTCATCCTGCAAAGCTAATTAATGAAAGTCTTTTAAATGAAGCACTATACAGATATGATCGAATTCAATTCCAATTGGAAGAAGCACATTAACCCCTCACCTCCCTGAGATTCTATTTAGAAGGCAGCATATTAAAAAGCATATCGACTAAAACAGACAATGAATGCTTCATTATTTTTTTTCAGTTGTTTGTAAATTTTTTATTTTATTTACGTTAACATTTAACAGTAGACCGAAGAAGTACCATGCGCTGCTTTGTTCGATTGATTACATGGACATGTTTCGGAAAAAAATCTAAACATGTCATGTCATGCTCACGCAAACACCGTACTTCTTTTCCTTCCTGTCTTTCTGTCTCGTCGTCTTCCACCCCTCCTTCCCGTGCGCGTTTCTGCTGCACTGTGGTTTTACGGGTGCTGTGAAATTCTATAGCGCCCTGCCAGACGTTCAGATCTCAACATAGACACGCTGGAGGAAAACCTGTTTGTAATTATGTTTCTTGCTCCCACAGTCGTTAGCCAGCCCACTTCCTCCTGCTCGCCTCTCAGCGATGTGGCAAAGAGTCCCGACTCGGGCAAACCCAAAAAGAACCGCTGCTTCATCTGCCGCAAGAAGGTCGGCCTCACAGGTGAGGAAGAATAAAGAATTATGGCTGATACATCAGCACTGAACACAGAAAAAAAAAAAAAAAATGAATAAAAAAATCTTAGAGTTGTTTTTTACACATGGACACAACATCATTTTAGATCTGGGTTGGTATTTTCTTACTGCGCAGGAAATTACCATAAAGCCTCGACCTTACCCTCATTTCTTCATATTTTGCTTACAAAGAGTCAGACCTTTGTGGAATTTTAAGGAATAGTTCTCCTGAGTTGTTTTTTTATTTTTATTTTTTTTTTTTTCAATATGAACATTTTCAGCAATGGTGGTTGTTTTTGTTAAGCCGAGAATAAATAAAACATCTCACTTGAGGCCTGAGCCAGTGAGAAATAGGTGCAGATGATGACAGATGATCAGGCCGGTGATTAGTATACTGGTGATGCTGAATGCTGAGGGATTTGAACAGACGAGAGGAGAAATGAGGCCGCTGCTGAGGTTGTTAAATAAACAACCAATTTTTAAATTATGCTAAAAGTCACTTAGCAGCCTATCACAATTAAACATTTTGTTTCCATTTTAAAAATTTAATATATTTTATTTAAGTAAATTTGTATTATTGAACAAATGAGGGGCAGCTCACGACTCTTGCGCAATACCTAATAATCTTAATAATAATTCGAATTCCTATCTGTTGCAGGTTTCGACTGTAGGTGCGGCCAGCTCTTCTGCGGCATCCATCGCTACTCGGACAAGCACAACTGCACATACGACTACAAAACCGAAGCAGCCGCCAAAATCCGCAAAGAAAACCCCGTGGTGGTCGCCGACAAGATCCAGAGAATATAAATCGAAAGGGAAAAGTACGGAAGAGAAGAAGTATTGAGATTAATATGGATAACGGATAAAACGGACTTGTGTTCTATCTATTCTGAGAGAAAAAAAAGGTGCCGGGAGAACCAACCTTGCTGTTTTTCACCCATGCATTAATTACCATTTGGTTTTAGGTATTAACTTTTTTGTCTTTTGTATATTTTCCCTCTTTGCCATTGCTTTGGTTTCTAGATCAAGGTGCCGTTTCAGAGGAAACCTAGTTTTTTATTTTTAATTTAAAAAAAATATATATATATTTGTTTTCCCATTCACAAGCTGAATGGCTTCTACGTTCTAACTTTTTAGCTTCTGATTAGATTTAGGATAATATGACTCCTAAAAACAGCTCGACAGCATCGAAAAGAGAAAATCGAGCACACGTTACCAAGTATTGGATTGTTGCTTGTCTAGAAATCTCATGGCCAAAACGAGGTTGTGCAATTTAGCGTTATGAGCAGGACATTCTCGGGAGTCGTAGGGATGATGATGATGATGATGATTATTATTATTTAGTTTTTCATTTTTGGACATGCTGTTCAACTGTTTCCTTCCAGTCAAGATATTACTAGACAATTATCTACCTTATTTTCTTCCATCTAAGTCTCTTCTTCATTAAAGGTCAACCAGATCAACTTTCTGCCCAGGCTGCCTGTCAGTCATCAATCATTCATCTGTTTTTCCCCATAACAATTTCATAATGTGAACATGCTACTGTGACACGCAGGTGGATGTGGATCCGAAAAGGCATTAGTGTTCTAGTCGTACTAGCTTTTTTTTCGCAGCACACGAGCTCAGATACTATGACGCTACGATACTATGGAGTCGTGTTTTTTGTTCTTTTATCATTCGAGTGCAGTTAATTAGACATTTATTTAGTGTTTGTGAATGTGTGTGTGTGTGTGTGTGTGAGATCGTGGAAGTGACTGAGAGAGAAAGAGAGAGAGGCAATCCTTCGAGAGTCAGTTACGTTGGGACATTTGAAGCTCGACAAAAGGGATCAGTGTTTTGTGAAATGTGTGAAGTGGTGTGAGAACTGGCACCTACAACTGAGCTCCTTTTCCGCACACATTTTCCGTAGTGGCTCCGAGAGTGACTAGACCTTATGTTATTTGTTTTTGAGTTTGAATTTCAGCTATTAGTTATATGCAAATTTTGTACAAAAGAAAACCTGTTCCTATTTATGTATTACATTTAATCCTTTTACTTGCCATTAATGCAAAAAATAGTATTGTAAATAAAAATGTACAGAATAAAAGAACCCACCTCACTGTGTTGAGTTTCCTTTTGGAATCTTTTTTTTTTTTTTTTTTTTCCTATTTGCTGTATTTTTGTGTTCTACAATAAGTTGCCATTTTATAAGGTAGTTAGTATTACTATTTTCACTACACAGGGTTACTGTTCTGACGTCAGTTCAGTTTTTTTAATAATTTTTTTAAAATTAGCTCCACATTCCGATAGGAAGGAACATTGGTGTCTTTTATCCCTCATAAATCCTCTATATGTTTAGCATACAGTATAATCACTTATTTTGCTTACAGTAGTATTTAGTGGTGGGTGGGAGTAAGTGGGTGGGTGGTGGCTTTCTGACAGAGTTAACAGAGCAGTAACTATAATTATATGCACACAGTGAGCTGTATATTCAATCTAGCCATTTAAATGTAGACTGTAAGTAAAGGGCTATAACAGGCGGCTCTGTGTGTAACACATGAACATTACTGATTTAAACCAAGCAAAATTTTTATCTCGCCCCTATTGTGACCTCATATGAGAATATTCCTTCTTGTGACTTGCTGCATTGCTCTGCTGTTCTCTTGTAAGGGTCTGTCTGAACAGTACCTAATAGTGTGTTAGGAGGAGGATGGAAACGGGTGGTTTGAGGCACAAAAAAAACCCTGCAATATCTAAAGGGTATTGTAGTTTGAGCATTAACAACACTTTGGGGGAGCTCTGTGACCTTAACTTATTAAGTAAACATGAGGGGCAAGTCAAACTGGGACTTTTGATTGTACAGAATAACAGAAAATGGTTATGGAGTCAAAAAAAAATCCCCTGATACCCTAATGCACTGATCCCAGTCTTTCGTTAGTGCTTGGATACCATCAAGGGAGAAAGTTTACTCAGTGCGCCGAAGTCATGATCAGACTGAAACACTGGCCTCCCAGGAACTCCCAGGAACATGGAGAAATGACTTGGAGTGAGGTCAGGGCTATAGGGCTCCCAGCACAGTTCACATCAAGTGCAAGTGGTGATGGTAAATGACTTTGGGCTAGACGACTGGGTCAGATCAACTCCAGCTTTTCTGGAATGTTAATGGAATGAAATATGACCATTCAGAATCAGGATAAATTCTCATATTAAATTTGATATTAAAATGCTAGACAGCAAATGTTCTGCAGCAAACTGATTTTGTCAGTGTAGATTTACATGTTGTTAAGATTTCTGCTTCTACTGTATATCACAGGCTGTAAGAACCATTCTTTCTGAATACAGCAAACACTTCGAGAGATGTCCTAAAGCAAACGCCATTTGCATTATGCACAGGTGTCATGACAGCTGCTCCATAGCTTGAGCTGCTGTTGTCAGGAAGGAGTTCATTTAAGACAATGTGTAACTGACCTAGGAACAGCTGGAGAGGTGGGTGTCAACAGGTGCCAATTTCACACATACACTCCAGGTGCTAATGCTCTTTTGCTTTAAGAACACATGGGTCCTGTGTCTCGTCTCCTGTAGATTTAGGAACGACATTAGATCAGACTTGCTGGATTTATTTAGTTATGTTCCAGTTGTATTTGATTGATGTGACCTCTTTCTCTGACACTTTCTTGGGAATCGTGGCTGATCTGGGATCCTCCTTATCCCCATGCCCTTGGCATTAAGATTTACAGTTACTCCATTCCAGGAACAGCTCTTACACTTATAAGATGCTTTGTGTATGTGAAACAAAGCTGGATTGCAACTTAGAATGTCTAAACATTACTTAAAGGTGAATGCAAAATTAAATTTGAAGTAATGTTTAGACATTCAGATGACTCTCCACAGCTTCTGTCCAAATGGGAAAAAAGCCACAGTAACAAATCCCTGCATTTTTCTATCATTTGTATTATTGTATAATTACCAATGGTTAATTATAATACTTCATCTACTTAAGTATTCATAGAGCTTTAGGATGAATCATGTTCTTTCTTACATAACAATCAGCCACACAAGAAAGGTAGCAATTTTGTTTGGGAAAAAAAAAAAAAAATCCTAGAAATCCTAACAAACAATTGGATTTCTTCCATTAGATGTACCAAAAAGCTTCAAATATACCCATAACCTTTTGTGCAAGATGAGTCATATTAGTCTTGTTCATTTCCAACTGTGAGAGCACTTGCCAGATTTGCAGGCATTTCAGATGGCAAATTAGCACAAACGCACGCAGGCAAATGCAACATATAACATTTTATACATCTGCAATTAAATAAGACATTTAGTCTGTGGTGGTATACTGTATGAAAAATGATCAATCAATGATAGGGTGGTGGGATGGCTCGAAAAACGTTTAATTTCCTGTTTACAACAGGAATTTGCAAAAAAAAATTGTCTTCGTTAAAAAATGACACAATTTACTTTCATTTTATTAGATAAGTTTGTAAAAGACAAGAAAAACACAAGTACTTCTGAGTCTTTGTAACTGCACTTAGAAACATTATTAAGTCCCAACTTCATGCTCTGGGTTTCTCTCTAATTACAGAACAAATTCTTCTGTAATCGGTCATAACATGGGATCTTCGCAGACGCTTGCTAACAGGGACATGCTAACAGTTTTGTCATTGTTCAATAAATCATACATTAATCATTCATTCCATCATACATAAATGTGGTTTAGACTGACCCTAGGACCCTTCTCGTCTGCCATGTGGAAGGCCCTGTTTATTTCCCAGCCACAGGATATAATGGGACATCAGGAAGGACATCCAGGGTAAAACCTGTGCCAAGTTGTGCCGTGGCGACCCTTCGACAGAAGCAGCTGGAAGATAGTGTTTCGACTTCACAACACCATCTAGCAATGCCTATTTTTACATTGACCCAGATATGCTCTCACTCTCTTGACTAACAATGTTTTTTTCTCAAGTAACAGATTTATCTTCAAATACTATAAAATGCTGATACTGTACCTAAGTCTCTTTCCAAAAATTACAAATAAACATGTTCTTATAGAACTTCACCATATCAACAATTACAAACACCTTGCTTATCCACCCTCGACAAAACATAACCGCACAATATACTATTATAATATAGGTTATAAGTGAAAAAATTTAACTTTCCCAATTTTTTATGACCTTTATGACAAAAAAAAGAGAGAAATGTTTGTAATTGAAAACATAGAGGCTGTCTGTATTTACCTGAAGCTTCACCTGTGTGTGTGTGTGTGTGTGTGTGTGTGTGTGTGTGTGTGTGTGTGTGTGTGTGTGTGAGAGAGAGAGAGAGCATGGCTGGTGCTACAGGAAGTTCACTAAGTGGTTTAGATTAGATGGGATTACATCAGATTTGTGAATTCTACTTACTGTACACACATAAACACCCCCCCCCCTCTTATACACACATACACAGTGGGAGTGGAGGTTGAGCTTACCGGGGCTGTTTAAATTATACAGCTCTTATCCTTAGATAAGATTAGGGTGTGTCAGCAGTGTCGAAATGTTTCTTTTTGGTTAGGGAGATTAAGGTTAGATTTAGTTGTGGGTGTATAAATAATGATGATAACTGTGTGTGTGTGTGTGTGTGTCTACCAGGAGTCTATCAGGCGTCTACCAGGCATACTAATAACACTTAATCTGACTCATCGTGTCTGTGAGTCAGACAGAGAGACTGTGATAAGAAGTGATGTCATCACCATTGAATTACAACCCAACACATTTGGGTTAGAGGCTCCACCCCTCCACATGTATTTCACTTATCATTCGTTCTTTCAATTATAATGTTTAAAACACTACCCATCTCTCTCTCTTATACCCTTACATTATGTAGATATGATTATGATTATGTATATGATTATGACAGCAAAGACCGAAGTGTGTGTCTGTGCTTAATATTCCTTAACCATGCATTCATTTATACAACCCATATAGTGCCAGACGAGGACACAATGTACCACCAGTGCACAGTACCCCCCACCCCATCTCTCTCTCTCTCACACACACACACACACACACACACACACATACACACAAACACATATACACCTACACAAGTTCACAGCCCTGCGCTGTCTGGGAAGCCTGTGTTTTTCATTGCAATTAAACTGCTGATTAGACATGTCCCATGGCCACCTTCTTCCATTTGCATATCTTTGTATACATTGCTGTATAAAGCACACAGTGCTGTAGCGACTCTCAAACACACATCCCAAAAGTGTACATTTTTAAAATGTGCTTCTAATTGTACAGTTTTTTTTTTTCATGCAAATTCAACATTAAATAAATATACTGAATATATAACAATGGTGGCATGGTGTCATAGTGGTTAGTACTGTGGGCTTACACCTCCAGGGTTGAGGGTTCGAGTCTCACCTCAGGTCTGTGTGTGTGTGTGTGTGTGTGTGGAGTGTGCATGTTCTTTCCTTGCTTGGTGGGTTTCCTCCTACAGTCCAAAGACATGACATCTGATGAATTGGCAGCCCGTTTGGGATTTATTCCACCTCATGCGCAGAGTCCCTGGGATAGGCTCCAGGCCTCCCATGAAAAAAAAACCTAAACATTGACACTATTAAAATATGTGGTTCTTCGGCTGGTTAATGATTTTTAGTAGCTAAACGAGATTCTGCTTTGGATGTGCAGCATGAAGTGTAACTATAAGAAGCATGTTGTTTTTCCATAGTTTATTAAAAAAAAAATAACTGTTGGCAAAAAGTATTATAAGAGAAACTAATATCTTTGCTGTTATACAAGCATTATACACTATATGTACAAAATATTTGGCAGAACCTGTTAATTACTGTATTGAATTTAGATGTTTCAATTAAGACCTTTAACGCCAGTGAAGGGCAATCTTAATGCTTTAGCATACCACGACATCTTATACAATGCTATGCTTCCAACTTTGTAGTAACAGTATTGGAGAAGGCCCTTTTCTATTCCATCATTTTTGTCTGTTATGTGTCCCAGTGCACAAAACAAGGACTACAAAGACATGGTTTGATGAGTTCGGTGTGGAAGAACTTGACTGGCCCTAACACAGAGCCCTGACTTCAACCCCTTTGGAATGAACTGGAACAGAGGTTGCGAGTCAGGCCTTCTCATCCAACATGTGCCTGGCCTCATAAATGCTCTGCAGTATGAATGAGCACGAATTTCAACAGAAAGACTCTTGTGGACATCCTTCCAAGAAGAGTGCAAAAGGGGGATCAACTCCATATTGAAGCATCTGTATTTGGATACAATACCATTTCAGGTTTGGCCCAATACTTTTGTCCATATAGTTTATCATCACTACTGTACACCTTCATTCTCTTTGCCAGTGCTTGACAGATGAATCAATCCGCAATGTTCCTGAAAATTTTCAAATGTTTTGTGGGTCTCTGTTACATGAGTTACTTACATGGTGTTGGGTTTTTGTAGAGCCACAAAATCACAGCATCAGTCTGAGTGATAATAGGAGTAATGCAGTTGTTGCCCTTCCCTTTCCTCCATCATTACCACATGTAGATACTCTGCATATGCTGCTGATTTGTATGTCAGATAAAATTGTCTTCTCCTCAGTGTTTCATTTTTAAGTCCTTAGGGGAAAAAAATGCAAATGAAACCAATCCAGCAGGAGTATTGGGGAAAAAAGGTTTATATCTACGCCAAAGCCCTCTCTATTAGTCACACACAAGCCCTGTTCAATTACAAGTCTTAGATTATGACTATTCCCCAATACCATTCCTAGACCACAAGGACAGTCACACAATGTGGTTCCAATCTACAAACAAATGCTTCAGGCCTTATTGGATCTAAGTACCCTTTGCTGCAGAACCAAAACTTCCATAGGGTGGAACCCTGAACTTCCTTAGTAGAAGCCCTGTGTTCATCTCAGTTCTAGGGCCTGATTTTTTTTTTTCAATGCCAGATCTAGGATCTGCAACTTCGCCAGTTGTCAGAACCAATCTCTAAAGTTTCTCCAGTGTCAAAAGCTACTTAGACCTCTAAGCAAACTTCTTAATGGCTTCCTGATGTAAGTTATACTCTTGCATGAACTAATAAAAATGGATAATAGAAACATAAATAATACATTTCTCCTTAATGTCATTCTTTGACATTTCTGAAACATTATCCAAAACCTTTTAAATAGCTCTCCATGATGACATTGAAATGATTTACAGGGCTAAGGTTAGGTTATGATTACACTCACACAGAAAATAAAAACTATTTTATAATCAGCTAAGTAATTTGGAGAATTCTTTAACTGATAAAGTATGCCAGATCAAGGCTGCTTTTTGTTCCTGTGGTACTGGACCATGCTGAAACGGCACACAGAGAACACTTTCTTAAACCTTTAACTTACAAAACTGACTATTTGTTTTCTCCACACTAAGTACGTTAAGGAAATTCATAGCACAGCAGAACAATCATTTAACCTGGACTTGTGTATCACCTTGGGCATGTATTTTATCCTGAATAATTATCCACCTCGTCTTTGATAAGAAGGGAGTCATAATTGTGTTGAATAATTCACAGGATGAGAAATTGAGCGGCTCTAGGGTTTCGAGTGCTTATTGTTCTTGGACCAGGTCTCTCAATGGCTGCAAAAAATGAACTCGTCATGCTCCTTACTCATCACTGGCCGATCACGGATTGGCTAGGTGTATGGTCCACTTGTCCCCTAATACATGCGCACATACAGTACATATACACGCCTGAAAGCATCTTTCTTAATTTTCTTGAGCAGACCGACAGACACAGGTACAAAGGTACCAGAGACCACGATGCCAACGGAGCAGCTCATCACATTCGAGACTGACGGTAAACTGTGGTTTTTCCATTCAAAGAATGATATTAGTGATTTCAATGGTTTTCATAGGGATTTTAGTGAATTTGTGTTTTTAAGTCTGATGCATGAACTCTGCAGGAATTTCTCCTGAATATAAGTCATCGAGTTTTATGAGTTCTTTTAATGATTTCCCAGATGCTTTTATCTACGGCTACTTCAATCTAAAGTTAGTCAAAGTTCGATCCAGATCAGATCTGTGTGCAGTTGTACGACTTCTACCAACTGATGGCAAGTTCACAGCCCATGACTAGTGTTAAAGAGCCAGAAAGTCTTGAAAATTATTAAAATAAAAGTGACTTCACTGAGATTAAGAAAATTATTTTTTAATAGAACTTTAATAGAGCCTTTTAGGTCTTTTTTCTCTCAATCTTTAGTGGACCGAGCTGGGTAAGTCATTCCACAATCAATCAAACAAATAAATAATTAAATAAATAAATTGTAATAAGCTCTTTATCCACAGGATTATCCTGGTTCCAATATAACAAAGACACGTTTGTAGTGTAATAGTAACATAACACGGACATTTATCTCCTTATGTAGGTGCAGTAACTTTTCAGTGGGTGCGAATAAAGCACTTCAACCTGACATGGGCTGCACTAGTGATGCAGAGTGATACAAATGAATGACGTCAATGCGTGTCTAGACCAGACTAATTACATTTTTTAAATTCTCATAACCACCGATCTTGTGCTGTGTGTGTGTGTGTGCACACACTGTGAAAGCAAGTACACTTAAGTGAGCCTTGTTTGACCTCAACCAGAAACCCTGAGTGTGTATAATGATACAGAGGTATGTCTCCCTTTGTACCTGCTATTTCACACTAGAACACCAAGACTGCAGCTTATACAGATTTGGTACCGGCACAATGACAATGTACAAGCTTTACTCAGAACATAAAAAAAAACATTAGGGGCATTTAGGGTTGAGATAAAAAATTTTTTTAAAAAGCTGAAGATTGGTCACATAGATGTGTGCTAAATATTTTGGAAAATGGCACATTTTGTTTGGACCCAAACATTTTTAAGTGATCAGAAATATAGGAACATGTGACTGGGGTGATCTGAGCCTATGAAGATTGCATTTGTTGTTTAAAAAAGAATAAACCAACATGAAGACCAAGAAAATTGCACTAAAAAAAATATAGCACTTTGGTTGAACATGATTCAATAGTGGACAGTGGTTCCACATGATTACACCACATTATCTTAACATTGGATTATGTTAAACCAACTTGAAATAGTTGTGTTCATTTCACATGAACAGCTAACTTTGATTAAACATTATTTAAACATTTCTATTTAACTTCAACTATTCAACTATTAAACTAAATTTATTCCTTGATGTTAATCCTACATGTTTACATCGATTTCAATGAATCCCAATTAGTTATGTTACTACAACTAGATGTTATACCATAATGAATAGCAATCCTATTTTCCCATGCTTTAGTGACCCTTAAAGACAGCTCCAGAGGCAGTAAATATGTAATACATCATTTTTATTAGGGAACAACTTATAACAGGTGCCATACTTTCAAAAACACATTAACAATCTAATTCACACACTCAAAAAAATGTAATGTTGGGTTTAATCATTTTTTTCTTGTCAACACGTTCGACACAAATGACTTTAGTAAACTCAACTAACATTTGTAAGGGCCTTTATCGAGAAACTGAGAATATTATGGTCCAACAATACAAAAGACTAGTTTTTCTTTTCCGAGTTTTTCAACTTTACTGTCAACTTTGACACATTTAAATAGGGGGGTGGGGGGAATTGTGTTTAACAAAAAAAACATAAAACATTAAAGTTGGTTATCTTCAACAGTATTCTGGACATGTTTTACATAAGAAAAGAAATAATCTCATCCACAAAAATAGAAAAGAAAAAAAAATTATATTTATCTTATAATTATTGAAGGCTAAATATTTTGTGATATTCTGAAGAGCCCAACGATACCGTTACCTCTACAGTAATCATTAACATTGCCTAAAATTCAGTTTATTTAAAAATATATCTGTATAATTACTGAACCACACAGCCCTTTTATCAAGCATCTTATTACAATGTTGTTTGTTCAAACCACAGCTATAAGTTAAGATAACATAATAACTATTACTACTGTATATATACTTATATACTTTTCGCCAAATAATGTAAACAGGGGTGCTGCTAAGGATTTTGGGCCCCATGAAAAGAATCTTGACAGGGCCCCCAACACAGCTGAGACTTTTTTCATATTAAT
>JAOTQY010000026.1:13794536-13804698 GCA_026413445.1 Dolichallabes microphthalmus | reverse complement strand
CAGTAGGGAAACATTGGTGGACAGCATTAGTCTTCTCAAGCAAATAATCCAAGAAAGAGCAGCAAAACTCATTAGATACTAGAGCATCCTGAGGTGGGCAGTTGGTAAGTTTATTTTTTAACATAACAGATTCTTATATGATTACAAAAATCAGCACACAGGTTGGAGTTTGGTGCCATTACGATCTCAAACAGGTAAGCTGTGACGATGTCTAAAACGTATGCCGTAAAGTGATTTATAACATCATATTGAGTGACACAATAGTTTGATGATTTTTTTTTTTTTTTTTACAGCATCCAGGGCTTTTTTGAGGTGTAAACATAAAATTCCATTGGTAGGGAATTGGTAGGTCCCCTTTAAATGCTTTCTTTGGACTTATCCATTGTCTTTCTGGTGCGCTTTTTGTCAATGGATTACTTTTCTCTTTCATTTTTCTTCTTTTTCTTTTTATTTGCTTTCATCCATTCTTTACTTTCTTTTTTCTTTCCATTCAGCTATTTTCCCCATTTTTTTTTTTTTATTTCTTTGCATACAATGTGTTTGCCTTGTAACAAATTGTGTGTGTGTGTCTGTGTGTTTTCCTTTCATTTTTTCTTTATAATTTGTAAATCATATTTGTTGTTGTGTTTTAGTGCTTTTGATCAATGTTATTTTCATGTATATGAGTGCTGCTGAATGGACGTGAAAGGACAGGGGGTGCTAAGGATTCTGGGTAAAGTGAGTGATGTGTCGTTTATAAATGGAGGAGAGATTGAACTTAACTGTTGTAGAGGTCTGTGAGCAACTAATCCACCTCCTGTCCACTCTTTTTTCTCTTCTTTCTGTGTGTGTGTGTGTGTATGGGTGAGTATGTGTGTGTGTGTGTGTGTGTGCGTTTTGTCCAGTTTGTGATTGAACTGAAGATGAGTAGCTCATAAAAGCACTCTGCTCTGTGTGTTTACACACACAGAACGATGTAGGCTCCATTAGCAGGAGGAACGGTGAGCCCTACTCTGCTAGCATTTAGTGAACAAACAAAAATAAGCAGAGAAAATAGCGTATAGATCAGGAGCCTGTCTCGACCCAATCAATACTGCTGAATACCAAGAGAGCACCAAATCTCCCACTCTATACAGACTATGGTCAGGATACACACCATCCACAATAAACACACCATGCACAACACACACATCGAAACAGTCTGTGGAAATTGGAGACGGATGAATCACGGCTCTTGATCTGACAGTAAAGAGTATTTCCACTACAGGAACCTTCAAAACTCTTCATCACCTGAAAGTTAATTCAAGATATTTTTCACAAATCATAGAACCATTTTCAGGAAGAGTCAACAGAACTAAAGCCGGGGGGGGGGGGGGGGGGTGGGGGGGGGGGAGGGGTCATGTCTGTCCATCTGTTTAACCTTTACTGTGTTCAATGGAAGTACACAGAAAAACAGTTGTTTAATTTAAAAGAAAAAAATCATTAACCGAATGCTGCAGTGCAAAAGAAATAAAGCACTTTGGTTTAATAATAATAATAATAATAATAATAATAATAGAAAAAAGTATTAGACCAACAGCCAAGTTAAATGGCTGTTTCTTGTTTTGAATGACAATCTATTCCGTCTGTGTGTCTCTATCCTATCCTGTCTCACTTTATTTGTCTCTCAAGGTTCCATATTACCTTGATGCGTCCATCTCTCACTGTTGATCTCATCTCTATTACATTGTCAGTCTCTAATTACATTATCTCTGTCTCTCTCATTCCATCTTTATTTTTTTAATGTCTCATCTTGTCCTTTTCATTCTGTCTCTCGGCTTCGCTCCCCGGATCCCCATCCCTCTCTCACTGTATGTTTTAAAAATTTTTTTTTTAGATGTTTAATGAAATCCCGGCTGACTTGAATAATGGCTGTTCCTGAGAATATTTATAGAAATAGTTTTTCAGTCCGTGGGGGAAAAACCTGATTTGAAGCAACAAACAAGGAGGAAAAAACAAGTAATCATACCTCAAACGTGATCTCAACAGGCCGAGTGACATCCCTGCGTTATACTGTACAGTACATACTCTGTGTGGCTCCAAGCTCTAATCTTGCTTTTTCAATACCATCATGTTGCGATGTGTTTTATCTCTTAAATACACTTATACACCTATTTCTCTTTCCCAAACAAACACACAGCAACTCTGCTCTGTCGCGATTGTTTTCAAAGGTGAGGAGCTGTTTAATTTGTTTTTTGTTGTTTTACTTTACAGCGGTGATTCCGTTAGAATGCGCTCACACGAGTGTGACTTGCGGTGTTCCTTGCTAATTTTTAAATGTTTTTAAAAACAGTTTCTCCGTTAATGTGTGTGCGTGTCTGCGTGCACAAACGGAAACGCTTATCTGTCCAGATTTATTTTTACGTTTTTTGAAAGGTAAAGTGCAGGTTAATTTGTTTTATTTTTACTTTATATTTTGTGTTTATTATTTTTATGTATTTATTTTTTTGGGCTGTAGAATGAATAATTTGAGTTTCCATTATTTCCTATGGGAAAATTTTACTTGGTTTACGAGTGTTTTGGAATACGAGCCTGCTTCCGGAACGAATTATGCTCGTAATCTGAGGTTCCACTGTATCTAGTTTGATACATTTTCAGAATAAGTTCTGTTGTAAGATACAATACTGTGTAAAAGTCTTGAGCCACTCATCATTTCTTTATATTAAATAAATGTACGTTTAATGTCAATTATATCGGAGAAATGGAAACAAATGTTTTACTGCGACAGGCTACAAAGTGCCTAAAGATATACAGTATTTTAAAAACAGGTTGTTTATGTAACAACCTCACCAGCAACCTCATTTCCCCTCTTGTCTGTTCCAACCACACAGCATTCACCATCACCAGTATACTAATCACCGGAGTGATCATCTGTCAGCATCTGGCTCATGATTTAAGTTAAATGTTTTTATGCTTGAATAATTCATTGGTCTCTTGTGTGGCTTAACGAACACAATCATTCCTCTGAACCTGCTCAGGTACGGGGACCTGAAGAAGCCTGGAGAACTATTGCTCAAGATTACTTTAAAAAAATGAGAAAGTCTGTCTCTTTGGAAGTATAATATGAAGAAATTTGGGGATCAAGACTTTTGCACAGTTGATGAAGTAGATAATAGTGATGATAAGCAATATTGTACTGTAGATTGTCCAATCATTGAGGGGTGGAAAAGCATGATCCTTTTTCACTGTTTAAACTTCTGGGCCAGTTTGAGGTGTTTTATCCAGTTTCTCAGCTGATCGCTTCAGTTATGACCATTTAAAAAAAAAAAAAAAAAAACCCTTCAGCTTTGATTGACCTTACAAAGCTGGATTCGTCAGAAATCAGAGGATTGATTTGACAGGAAAAATGGGCTTGTTTCTGTCACGCATTGAAAAAGTTTTCACCCAAAAGTGAAGACAAGGCAGTGTTTTAAAGCACAACAGACTGACTGCTCGGCTTGTACAAGCAGAATGAAGAGAAAACGAAAAAAGAGAGTAAGAGTCCCTGAACATGAAAAATAAATCCCCTCTTTGTTCATGCATTCGCTTTTTATAGACGGATCTTTTACATGGTTTAGTTCGGCTGTCTCAAACGATCGCCTGCGAAGAAAGCGGCGACGGTTGACAGTCGAAAGCTCTGTCAGCGCTCGAGCGGGATCGTTGGGCGCTCGCTATCATCTGATTAGTTTGGGTTTTTGATTTGAATTTCCATTTTTATTTCATCCTTTTTTTTTTGTTGTTTTATGTTGTGGGGTCCCCCGGACGCCTGCGCGTCTGTTTGACGGCGGTCTCAACGCTGTCAATCATGGAAGACAAGCCGCATAAATAATGCCAGCGGTGTTGAATAATACACGGCGAAACCGAACAAACTCATGGTGCACGTGAGAGACAAAACTTTCACACATAAGCCTGTGAGCCTGGATGAGGTTTTTTTTTTTTTAATGAGCAGAATTAAACTGACAGGTTCTTTGTGTGTTTTTGTTTTCATCATTAACAGATTTAATGAAGAGGGTAATGAGTGCTAGAATCAATCCTGATGATTATGTGGAAAATATTGCATCACCGTCAAACTCAATACTCATGTAAAAATACAAGTACTTGCATAGAAATGTAGTCTAGAAGAAGTAGAAGTATTGAGTATGTGCTGTAAATTGTACTTTAAGTACAACAGTACAAGTAATCCACAACCGATTTTTCGATAACTATCTATCTGACCAAGTTACTTATACACACATTATTCTAAACACAATTGGAGTCAACAACGTCTAGTAGAGACTGATAGCGACAAGACCTGACATAAATGAATCGAATGGCGAGCAGCTTTGTTTAGCCTCTTTCATTACTACAGTAGTTAAGCTAGCTAGGTGCTCAAATGGCTACCCAGTATAAGGCAAGTAGTCTATGAAATTAAACATGGGATACAGAATACAGACGCTTGAAGAAGGAGCCAGAAGAATCAATAGTCCAGACACCAAGTGGGCGGGTAACCGTCAATCCCTTTGCTGAGCGCTTAATCAGCGCTTTCATACTGACCTGTCAATCATTTCTGTAAACTAGGATTGGTGGAATAGTTTATAGTTTATTGTCTTTCCCTCGATGGGTGGAGCTCAGGTGTGATGTGGTGTGAGTGACCATGTAAACGCTTTATGTTTAGATTAGTTTAGATGATGTTCCCACTTTTGGTTTGAGCGTCATCTGAAAAGTGCCAAGTATCTCTTTGAAATGTAGTGAATAAAAGTACTGTACAGGTTTTTATTTAAAAGAAAACATTTCTGAGTAGAGGTAAAGTATCCCATACGGAAAATACTCAAGTAATATATAGATGTACAAAAAAAAATAAAAAAAAACTTAAGTACTGTAACACAGTAGTACTTCATACTACCATGCTAAACAGTATGCCACCACCATAATTGGGAACACTGGTGACGTAAGGAAGAATATACCGGTTTTGATATCATGTTGTTTTTTTGATATCTCAATGATGTTTTTCGGTTGCGTTCAGGTGAGCAGGGAGCCATCACCATGTTCCCCCTCTTCCTGTTGGACCATCACATGACGGCGCGAGAGCTCGGCCTGTGGAACAGCGTGGTCGCCATGGGCTTCTCCATTTGCGGCTCTTCTCTCGGAGGATTCTTACTTTCAAAATACAGGTAACACGGCTATGTGCTTAGCATTATACTCACTTAATGTTCAATTAAAACCAGCTGAATATGATCTAATATTGTTATTGTGGATTAGATAAAATAAATATTCGCTTGTTTAGGGGTCAGTAAGTGCTGAGGGAGAAAGGTGCCTGTCTTCACTTTTTCACTGAGATCCTTTGTGACTACAAGTTGAACAATAATGACAAAGAAATTGGCCAGGAAGAATAATAATAATAACCAAAAATGACATAATCCTTTCCGATCGTTTCTTTCTTCTGTCCTTCCTTTCGACCTTATTTCTTTGTGTTTTATTATTGCATTATCCAGGAAAGACCTCTAAGGGCACGTCTGTATCACTGTTGTTATTGTGCGTGTGTGTGTGTGTGTGTGTGTGTGTACTGTATATATACACTGACCAGCCCTCCACAGAGAGTGAAAGACTAATGGAAGTAAACACAGCTCAGTCAGTGAGGTGTGAGCTGTGAGCACAGAGAATTTTTTTTTTACCACTATAAACAACAAGCTGTGTGTTTGTGTGATGTTGATGTGAGATGAGTCTGTATTCTCTATCCTACTGCTCAGATTTTAGGGTCTTTAAATTATTGTTTTATTGATAATAATAGAAATTAAAACAATGAATGGCATTGAAAGTCTGTGAAATGTTTGCGCAAACGTACCTCTGTCTTAGAACGTCATTCATACGAAATTGGAGCTGTTTTAGTTAAAGGCGATCTGGAGCAATGTACAAAGCAATGTTTTTCAGCAGTTGGAGGCCACACCTCCTTCACTGGGCCTGATAAGTATAGAGGTCATGCCTCAGTCAGTCTCCGTGAAGGAGGCGTGTCCACTGTGTCAGGCCCAGTGAAAGGGACATAACCTCTCCATCTGTCCCACCGTAGGAGGATTGGCTTGTGTATCAGTACCACTGAAGAAGGTGTGGCTCCTGTCAGCCCAACAGAAAGTAACATCCTCTGTATCAGCCCCACCGAAGGAGGCGTGGCCTCTGTATCAGCCCCACCAAAGGAGGCGTGGCCTCTGCACCAGCCCCCCACCAAAGGAGGCATGGCCTCTGCATCAGGTACCACTGAAGGAGGTGTGGCCTCTGTGTCAGGTTACCACTGAAGGAGGCGTGGCCTCTGCGCCAGGTACCACCGAAGGAGGCGTGGCCTCTGTGTCAGGTTACCACTGAAGGAGGCGTGGCCTCTGCGCCAGGTACACCGAAGGAGGCGTGGCCTCTGCGCCAGGTACACCGAAAGAGGCGTGGCCTCTGCGCCAGGTACCAACGAAGGAGGCGTGGCCTCTGCGCCAGGTACCAACGAAAGAGGCGTGGCCTCTGCGCCAGGTACCACCCGAAGGAGGCGTGGCCTCTGCGCCAGGTACCACCGAAGGAGGCGTGGCCTCTGTGTCAGGTTTTCCACTCACTGAAGGAGGCGTGGCCTCTGCGCCAGGTATCACTGAAGGAGGCGTGGCCTCTGCGTCAGCCCCACTGCATGGCATGTGTGTCTTTATTATGTGAATTCAATTAATTCCGGGTTTCCTATGGATTAAGGTGCTCACAGACAGACACATGGTAAACTCCACACACCAATCACACTCGATTAACTGTGGCTGTGCTTCAGTGCATCTCTTTACTCCATGATTTAACCTGCGATGTTTTAAGGTTTAAAACTCGTATTTGTCCACTGAAGGCTGAACGTTACGTAGATTAGATTTAAATCGGATCTGACCCTCTGGTTTCCATTCTCTTGTATAAAGAAAAGGAATCATGCACAGCAGGGGTGTGTGTGTGTGTGTGTGTGTGTGTGTGTGTGTGTGTGTGTGTGTGTGTGTGTGTGTGTGTCGGGGAGTGTAAAGTCATTTGTACGTCTCTTTCTCTCGACACACAGACCTCAGCTCGTCACACACAGGCGCTCATTCAGGCTCCGCTTCCCACAGCTTGGGTTTCTGCTGTTGTACGTTCACAGATGCTAAAAGCTCATTTGGACTCTTATCCATTCCATCTGTAGCGCTCGAGTGACCGCAGATACACACCCGAAGCCATCGGTCATCTCTTACACACATAACCCCTCTCTTTCACTGGTTTGTGGTTTTTCTCTCCATCTCTCGCTCACACTCCTTCTCCTTTCTCACCCTGACTTTCTCTTCGCTCTCTTTTTTCCCTCTCACGCCCCTTCTCTGTCTCCAGTCCACTATTTCTCTTTTTCTGTCTTTCTTCATCTTTTTACTCCAGCATGAATTCCTGCTCTCATTTTTTCCTGCACTTTTCCAGGGTCTTTCTTACTTTCTTTACTCTGCTTCTACTTTCTTACTTTTCCTGGCGCCTCCTGGTCTGTGTTGAAGCTGATCTCTCTCTCTCTCTCTCTCTCTCTCTCTCTCTCTCTCTCTCTCTCTCTCTCTCTCTCTCAAAGTTTTATGCCCACTTTAAAAGAATATGTGTTTTTTATTGGGAAACTAAATTATAATATACGATTTTCTTTTACACCCCAACCATTTGTTAAAAGCCCTTTTATTATCCTTTTCATATCATTTCTGTTATCACTTTTTCTTTCCCCCTGTCTCTCTCTGACACTGGAGACTCCTTCCAAAATGAACAGCTTCACCTCATGGTCCTGACATTACACAAACTGACGTACACCAAAAACTTCTATTTATATTGGATATAAATTCCAAGGACATGAACACTCATGTCCCACAGCAAACACACGCACACACACGTGCACACACACACACACACACTTATTTTTGCATGATTGATAGAGTCCACCGGGTGCTCTGATTGGCATTAGAAGATGATAATAATTGTGTGTGTGTGTGTGTGTGTGTGTGTGGGGCAACTGATGGTCACTAATTAGGATGCGTCTAATCAGCCAGTGACATGTTGTGTTATTGATTAGGCCGTGAAGCAAAACCCAGCAGGAGGCTCTTTAACTGACTAACAGCGAATCAATTGCTCTGTCTGAGGGAGGGGAAAAAAGCAAACAAAAAAACCCTCTAGTGTGTCTATGTGTGTAAACTTCTTTCCGGCACTCTCTTTTCTTCTGGTATAACTTTTTGTTTTTTCATACGATGCAGCCCGATTTGAAATGTATAAAGTAAAGTGATAAAGTAATTGTAATTGTGTGTTTTCACACAGTATCAGCATGTTGATGAGGCGCGTGTTCGTGATACGGACCGTCGGCATGGTTTTCCAGTGCTCGCTACTCACCGTGCTCGAGCCTTCTCCTCTAATGAAAGGTAAGACATACTGTACTGTCATGCATACTGTCTACACACACACACACACACACACACACACACACACACTTCAGCTGGTCAGGTGAATTATTTGTCGTTAAGCAACAGTATTTTTGAAAATGAAAAAATAGCAGGAAAAAAAACAGACTAAGGGTGTTTATACATTAGCACCCCAGGATCATTTATGACCCCACACTTGACCCCAACGTCTGGTTCACTTTGATCAGTGAGAAAACAATCGTTCCATGCTCGGGAGCCGTTCCTGAGTCCACTGGAAAATGTGGCCTTTAGAATGATTCAGCAAACCCGAGCGCGGATCGAACAAGATTTCGAAACTCAGAACGAGAGAGATTAGTGAGTACATTGCTGTTTAGATGCAACATCAATCAGTGCCAGTCATCACACACCAATCTCATCTTCTGTCCCACACAGCCATAGATGAGGCAGTAGGAAGACACGCGGGAAAGTTGCTCTTGGCATTGTTTCCGAAATATCAATAATATTAGGCATTGTGCGAAAGCTCAATTAAATTTAATTAAATGTTATTTGTATAGGGCTGTGGTCATGGTTGCAAAGCAAATTATGGAAGTTTGTATGAAATGTGAAAAATGTGTTAAATGATTAAATAGTCCCTGATGAGCAAGCCGAGGGCAACAGAGACAGTGGCAAGGAAAAACTCCCTGAGGTGGCAATAGGAAGGAACCTTGAGAGGAACCAGACTCAACAGGGAACCCATCCTCATCTGGGTGATAACAGATAGCAGGAATTGATCTGCAGTCATACTGAGTGCTAGACGGCTGGAGGTTCAATATAACAGTTGATATCTTTAAGTTAAAATGGAGTCCAGTTCATTATTGGAGGCTCGGGTAGACTGTGAGGAAACTTCAGTCCTGATTTATTGAGCGACTGCAGAGAACTGCTTTCTGCATCAGACAAGGTCAGGACCATCTTCATGGCAAAGTGGAACCGACCCCAGTCACCACACGCATCCCAAGCAAACAACTCTGGGCATCCATACAACGAGATCTCCAAGCAGAAGCGGTGCACCAGGACGAGTCAGACAGATCCAGAGGACACAGGGGGGTCTGGATCACTGGCAGCTCAAGAGCTGTGGCTTCGGGGGTGTTTTTGTCAGCAAGCTTGTTTCTGTCATTTCTTCTTCTTTATCTTTTTCTTTTCTCCCTCTCTCTCCCAGTCTTTCTCCACAGAGAAAAGCTACTTTCTGCACCAGATCTCTCCTCTACTTCTTCCTCCTCCTCCCATCCTCACAAATCACATCTTGATGAAAATATTGTATGAGTGCCTGTGGTTGCTTGAGAAGTTATGCAAAACTCTTGATAACTAAAGTTGACTTGGGTCATGAAAAAAATAATACCATCTTTCGGATTATATTTTAAAAACATGATTTCATCGTTCTACTCTAATACGAATACATTTGTCCTGATTAACTGGGAAAAACAGGGATGAGATGTTTCAAAAGTTTTCTCTATGAAGCAATAGGCGTATGCTTATTACTGAAGAAGTCTGAGAAAAGTGTGGAATTCAGAAAGCATTTTTGTCTGGATATTCTGTAATCAGGACAGTTCTCAAGACACTATGAGGGCTGTAGCTATCGAATATTTTAGTAATTGAGTATTCTACCAAAAATATAATCGATTAATCAAGTAATCGGATAAAATGTACTTTTGCTTAATTAAACAGCAATGTAAAATATATAAGGATTAATAAAGATGAATTAGTTTTCTTTTTAGAAAAATCAACTTTTAGTTTTTAAATGCATACAGCAT
>JAOTQY010000026.1:13682549-13695840 GCA_026413445.1 Dolichallabes microphthalmus | reverse complement strand
CATAATTCGTTCCGGAAGCGGGCTCGTATTCCAAAACACTCGTAAACCAAATGTAATTTTCCCATAGGAAATAATGGGAAACTCAAATTATTCATTCTACAGCCAAAAAAATTAATACACAAAAATAATATAAAAATAAAACAAAATATAAAGTAAAAATAAAGTGTTTCCATTTGTGCACGCAGGCGCAGAGAGACCGTTTTTTAAACCGTTTATAAATGAGCAAGGAACATCGCTAGTCACACTCATGTGAGCGCATACTAACGGAATCACTGCTGTAAAGTAAAACAACAACAACAAAAAAACAGCTCCTCACCTTTGAAAACAGTTGCGACAGAGCAGAGAGTGTGTGTGTTTGTTTGGGAACCTGAGAGAAGGGGGGCTGTAATCGTGAGCGATTTTGTGTGTGTGTGTGTGTGTGTGTGTGTGTATTGGTGTAAGTGAATGAGCACGCGCACACACACACACACACACACGCGCGCGCGCGTTTACAGCCCTCCTTCTCTCAGGTTCTCAAACAAACACACACACTCTCTGCCTTACACACACCAACACACACGCACACTCAAAAACTCTGCACGCACTAAGACGATAGGTCTCAGCTTTACAGCACCCCCTACCTCTCAGGTTCCCAAACAAACACACACAAACTCTGCTCTGTCGCGACTGTTGTCAAAGGTGAGGATCGTTTTTTTGTTGTTGTTGTTGTTTTACTTTACAGCAGTGATTCCGACAGTATACGCTCACGCGAGTGTGACTAGCGATGTTCCTTGCTAATTTTTAAATGCTAATTTTTAAAAACGGTCTCTCCGTTAATGTGTGTGTGTGTATTCACCCAGCAGGGGAGACAATTACCTACAATTCCGCAGCGCAAGAGAGAGAAAAACCGTTGGCTCAGTTGTGATGACGTGACGATTGGCGTCAAAACAGGAAGCTCATGCGTGATACATGATACTCGGTGCTCGTAAACTAAGACAACGCTCGTTTTTCAAGTCAAAATTTATTTAAAATATTTGCTCGTCTTGCAGAACACTCGTAAACCGCGTTACTTGTAATCCCAGGTTCCACTGTATATTGTTTTGTAAATGTATTGTAATGTAATGTTTTTTTTTTATTAATTTGCTTTTAACACTGCAAATACAATGACAGGAGAGGGTTGCAGATGCTTTGAAAGGTAATTGCAGATGTTAAAGCTTTGAATGGTAAAAATAATAATTAAAAAAATAAACCAACACAATAACATAACTATGAACAAAGATGATCCAAACCAAATAACAGTACTTAATCCAACAGCAGTAATCCAGCAAATCAGTAATACTTAACAGCACTAACCAAAACAGATGTGAGACACTCTTCCAAGAACAGGCCTCTTTATACACTTTATAATTAGACTAAACTAGATTCAGGTGACTGCAAAGAAATTGACACGACTAATCCAAAGCTCACTAGGAAGTGAAGTTTGGAAATACAAGTCAACTTAAGAGTCCCAACACAAAACATGAGACGCAGTTGATGAGCGATGAACTCCCTCCAGAGGTTATCCCTGACATATGATAACGCACGATAGATCATAAACAAGGCTTTGTGTATATCCGTGTGTGTGTTTGCAGTCACGGGAGGCGCTGTGGCAACAGTGTGCAATTCAGATCACTCATGCCATTCAGTACGTGGTGGAGTTCGCCAAGCACATCACCGGCTTCATGGAACTGTGTCAGAACGACCAGATACTGCTGCTCAAATCAGGTCTGAACTTTACCCATCAAACTTATTATTGGATTCCAAATAAAATAAACATTTTGCTCTTTTTCTATCACTTACACATGCTACAGTTGTCTGTAAATGTGTTGCGTCATAAATATCGTGATAGATTAAAGGGTTAAAAGAAGTTATTCTAAAAAGAAGTTATATTAAAAGAGTTATTCCAGTAATGCTACTACAATACGCTACACATTAACAGTATTAACAAGGATGTAAAGTGATATTACTCAGTATTAAACTATAAGCTGTGTCTCTTTCAGGTTGCCTGGAGGTGGTATTGGTAAGAATGTGCAGAGCGTTTAACCCTCTCAACAACACGGTTCTGTTCGAGGGTAAATACGGTGGCATTCAGATATTCAAAGCACTCGGTACGTATATTTTCTTTCATTCAACCATCATTCTTTTTTTCTTTTTTTTTTCAGTCTGCATGCGTCTCAGTTAAGCATTTGCATTTCTTTCCTCTTTAGGCTGTGATGATCTCGTCAGCACCATGTTCGACTTTGCCAAGAGTCTGTGCTCTCTGCAGCTAACGGAAGAGGAGATCGCACTGTTCTCCGCAGCCGTTCTCATCTCCACAGGTCAGTCTGAATGCTCGAAGGTTTGGAGAAGATACTGACCTGAGGTCGTCTCAGAATGAAGGAACGCCAAAACCATGTCAGATTTGCTGAAATGAAGCGCATAGTGATGGCGTCTGCGATGGTGTAGATTTTAAATCTTTACATTTTTCACTTATTTAAGAATTTCTTAAGCGAAGATCTACTGTAAGTGGACAAAATTCAAAAGGTGACATTGGTTATGAGGCTGACAGCTCCAGAAACTCAGGTTTAACCCAGAACCCTCTGAAGGTCCGTCTGTGTTTTTTCCAGGTTCTCTGGTTTCCTTATTTCCCAGCCTCACTCCCCATGTTCCAGGGATTGGGATAGATGCTGGATACTGCTTACTGGAGATGATTTAACATAGTAATATTTGAAAACCTGGAAAGAGAATGTTAACGAATAACAAAAATTTGGGGTGTTTCCTCAGATCGGCCTTGGCTAATGGAACCGAGGAAAGTCCAGAAGCTTCAGGAGAAAATTTATTTGGCCCTCCAGCACATCATGCAGAAGAATCACATGGATGAAGACGCACTGACCAAGGTACCACTCTCATAAATTCTCCACTATTTCGGATCGCTGGCGGGTTTAAATTTTTTTTTGCTCTGTTCCAGCCAGTGTTTGAGAATCAATAGGGGTGTTTACATATACAGTAATATTCCAGTAATCATGGGAATAACAGCCCATAAAAAAATTAAAATGCATCATTTAAACCCCTCAGTCAGAAAAGTCTAACCTAATAAAAATTAACGGGTGCAAGTGTTCCAGCAGACACGAGCCGTTTGTGTGTACAGTATATTTGTCTGAACATAGGCTACAGGAAGAGTTACCACATAATGAATCAGGAAGCACAATGAGGAGGTTGTTTTAATGGCATAGAGACATGGGAAAGTTTGCATCATATTATAAAACACAGAGGATAATTGTCTCAGCAATTCTTACACAGTAACGCAGAAGGTGGTTCTTTATCTGTTATATTTCTGATTAATTGCTTCACTGCAGGCAGAGCCATTTTGCACATGTCAAGAAAGTTGTTTTCTTATTCAGTTCTTAGAGAATGCAAACACTTATCAGATCAGAGTCTTCAAAGTTATCAAAGACATTTAATCAGATTGATTTCAGTTGGACTGAAGAAATATTGTCCATGTAAACCAAAAGGACAAAACAACAAAGAACAAACTTGTTCAGTTTAGCGTTGTCTGAACTCCTTTTGAAACACTCGCTCTGTCAGGTGTTCAATCACAAAAAAGTATCAACCTTATATTATATCAAATTAATCGGCCTTGAAAAAAATCATTACTTTATCTCAAAATCAATTCAACAGATGCCGCTGTACATTTGTTTATATGCTCTTACGAGTGTGCAGAAGTTCATCTTAATAAACGCAGTCTCACGCCTTCATTCTGTGCACTTTGCGGTAAAAAGTTTTAGTTCATTCCAAAATTCAACAGATGGTGGTGTACATTTTTTAAAATTTGTTTTTGAGTGTGTAATTAAATTCCTGCACATCAAATCTAGTATATAAATGTACTGTATATAGAAACCGGGATTAGGAATGTTCATGTTTTTTGTTTCTTTTGTCATCTTGTTGTGAAAGCAGATTGCTATAATGACGTCCCTTCTTTGCAGCTGATTGGTCGAATCCCTACGCTAGCGGCCTTGTGCACCCTGCATGCGGAGGAGCTTCAGGCTTTCCAGCAGTTACACCCTGAAACAGTTAACATGCTTTTCCCTCCACTTTACAAGGAGCTTTTCAATCCTGATGCAGCCAGTGTCATGTCCAAGTGATAAACGTTAAAAAAAATAATAATAATTA
Organism: Dolichallabes microphthalmus; assembly: GCA_026413445.1. Classification (NCBI taxonomy): domain Eukaryota; kingdom Metazoa; phylum Chordata; class Actinopteri; order Siluriformes; family Clariidae; genus Dolichallabes; species Dolichallabes microphthalmus. The sequence continues at coordinate 13,691,673 of JAOTQY010000026.1, read as the reverse complement.
AGGGAAACGAACACGATGGCAGAAGTTCCAGGGGGCTGAGCTACTGAGGCAGAAGAGGTGGAGCCAACTGGGTCACCTTGACAACGCGGCGATGTTGGCGTACAGCAATCTGAGGCAACGGTATAGCGGTAGAACTTCAGAATGTCCAGCACTTCAACCATTCGACTTCAGTTTCACCGATCCAGTCAAAAGAATGTACAGTATATACGCACCTGTTAGTGAGGATCTGACCAGAAATGTACAGACTTTAGAGCAATCATTTAATAAGCTGTCGTTTATTTGGGTAAGTTTATTTGATCTTTTTTTTTTTTTTTTTAGAAACATGATATGTAAAAGAGGACAAGGGTCAGAAAAAGAGGATCACATAATAATTCCCTAGTTCTGATATATTCCAGTATTAAATCATGTACTGTTTATATTCTAATTTATAAGCGGAAAACCCAACAGGCCGGTACTTTGTGTAAATTACTTTTTTTGTTGTTTTTGTAGTTTTATGTGTACATACTATGAAAGAAACGTGTAAAATTATACTAGAAACAATGTCATTTTGAGTACATTTAAAAAAAATTAAATAAAAAAGCCTTGTCTGGGCCATGTAGATATGTATAGACGCTACACCAATCTTCGGAAATGATGGAAATGTAAATGTTTTTCTAAAAGAAGAACAATAATTGATTACTGATCTTTTTCCATAATACAAAATAGAGAGATATATATTTTATAAATGCTTACGGTAAATCATCATGACGTCAGTCGACGCTGCAATAATATCAACTGGCACTATTCATTTAGCAAGATCGGTTTATGAAAGACCCTTGGAAAAACACGTTAAAATAAAAAAAAAACATTTTTTTTAGCTGCAAGCAGGAACATGAATAAGCAAATAGCACAAGCTCGTTTAAGGTTGATCATCATGGTCTGAAGCCTAACTTTCCCTTTAAAGCTGCACTTGTTCAGCAAGGATGTCCAAACTGTGACCTGTTTGACAAGTGAAATAGCTTTTGTCCTGCTACTTTAGTCAAACTTTCTGAATTGTCACTTTTCTTTCTGTCACTGTGATGGAAAACCTGATCATTGAAGTTGTTTTTACAGTTAATGGAAAAGCCTACTGTCACAGTAATAGGAACAAACAATAGGACAAAAGGTCACTCTCGGCAGTTTCAAATGATTTTTTGAATTGGTTGCAAACACAGTGTGCAAATATATTTTAAGATTTTTTTTTCTTCTTTCCCCCTCATTTCTGTCAACACATTTAACTAGCTAACTAGCTGTCCATATGTCAGTTAGGTTTCCAAGCAACTTAAACACTAGTACTGGGAACCAGGAACTTTTACTTTCCCTGGGAGCGACCAAATGACGTTCTGAAGATTTTTGACTAGTAAGTGTACAAAACTCTACGGACATTTGATTGGACACGGTGGCATCAGTTGAATGCAAACATATGGTTGAAGGAAAATTTGCTAATCAGTCAGTGTAATTAAGGCATAAAATGTAAAATTGTTACACGGGTTAATTCATACAGCTTAAGGTGCGTAAAACTACCGAGCCCCTTTAGGGACATGGGGGGGGGGGGGTGTAGGAAACAAACACCTTTTAAATTTTTTTATTGTCAACAAATCTCTCTGTGTTAAGAAATCCTACCTCGTGTGTTATGATCGGCTACAAAATTTTGATCTTGTCTATTAATGGATAAAAACCTAGAGCAGAAGGTGGGACTTTAAATAGTTTTTAGGTGCAATTTAAAAGATCCCAGAAGTATGTGAATCACTCTGGGTTTTGGGAGATCTTGCAAAAAGAAGGATTTTTTTTTGTGTGTGTCCTATGTGTTTTTAATGAGATTTCTTGCTCTTCTGTATTTTTTTTCTTTCATATATCTCTTTAGGGGCTCCGTATAACGCTGACAATTAAGCTAATTAAAATTTAGTATAATTTGCTAATTTAAGTTGATTTAAGTTGATTGACACAGACCAATACATTTTTATTTGTAATATTGTATTATATTGTGTCCCACATGCAAAGTGTTGAGGAAACGCAGCAACGAGGACAAGCTGTTACTTTTTTCTTTTTTTTCAGTTAAGGTTATTAAGCAGTTAAGTTCGCAAGCTAAAAGGAGGTAATGAATGCCTTTTAAGTGCTACACAGATAGTTGCTTACCTAGTTTACTAAATATATAGCATCAGCCTATATCTAATCAGTTATAAACTTTGTTAACTGGATTGTCAGTTGCTCTGTAGATTGTGAAACTTATGTAGTTAAGTAATTTAAATATAAAAATAGTACTGGTCAGTGATGTTTGTATTAATTTGGCCAAAATTATACACTTTAAAACAAGTATAAAATTAAAACTTTTTTTTTTTTTTTTTTTTTTTCAGTCCAGCAATAATCCACTTTGGAGGAAAAAATGCCACAATATTGACTTGCAATGTTACAAAAAGTGACAGGCAGCTTTGGAAAGCCACACTATTTCAGCCATTTTAAATGAAACTTAAACAAATACATTGCTTGTTGAGTCTTTTATAGTTATTTTGTAACTTTAGATGATATTCTATAGTTGTGGCAGTCTTAGGGAACGCTCTGCAGTGGCAATATTGTAGCTTTGACAATCATGTAGCTTTGGATTATTCACTCTTTACAGCTCTGGTACTATAAAACTGAGCAGGCGAGTGTCATCTGTATATTTGTTCTGGCGTAGTTTACAATATTCATATTTCTCAGGCAAAGCAGTTTCACAAGAACTCCCCTTATTTATGCGTACCTAAGAGGGTTTGAAGTAAAAAGCAATCTCACACAACTCAGTGGCGATTTAAAATAAATTTCAACTTCCGTACAGTTTAATTAAACCTATTGATTAAAGCCATTTCGAGGATCTTGATGTTGAAAAGCGTCATAAACATTATAGCTGCTATAATGTAACCTGTTAGTGGACGTTTCACAACATGAAATGTAATGTAAAAATAAGAACAAATGTAATCAGAATCTTCTTATCTTTGCCCCTGTATAACATCACAGTGGATTTAAAATGAAGCAATCAAGATGAACTTTAAAAGGTTCAGGCTCAAACGTAATTGTCTGACTAACATAACTATAAATATTGGGATTATTTTAATACTTACAAAAACTTTACATTTGAAGTCTGGAACCTATGGGCCCATGTGGCTTTTTTCTCAAGCTGTTTTGTCAGACCTTCACTGCAGCCGTTTTCATTTGCTGCTTGTTTCCGGGTCTCAGTTTTGTCTTCAGTAAGTGAAGAGCATGCTCTAGTGGGTTGAGGTCAGGTTGCTTTTGTGGTGTTTTGTGTCATTGTCCATCTGTACTGCGAAGAGGTTTCCTTTCAATTGTGCAGCACTTGCCTCTATCTGGTCAGAAAGTGGGGCTCTGTACTGTACACTTCTGAATTTATCCTACTACTTCTAATAGCAGTCAGGTCATTAATTATCATTGATAATTATGACTAAAATTCAAAAACCTCCACCATGTTTACGATATGCTTTGGAGCATGAGCATTTCCATTCCTTCTCCATAATCTTCTCTTCTAATCATTCTGTGGTACGAATTATCCTAGTTCATGAACTGATTGACTTGAACTTAGGCCAGGTTACAGCTTGCTATCTTTTAATGAGTGGTACAGTGGTTTGCGTTTTGAGGTAAACAGTCAGTATTTATGTTTTTGAAGGCATCTCTTCTAGAATGTTCTTGAGTTGGCTAGATGTTGTGAACAGGTTTTTCTTCACCATGGAAATAATTCTATGATCATCCACTTTAGTTGACTTCTGTGGCCATCAAGTCCGTAAGTGTTTTTGAGATCACTAATTATTTATTTATTCATTTTTTTAAAGAACTTTTCAAAATGTTGATTTGGCCACGCCTGATGTTTCTGCTGTCTCTCTGACAGGACATGACATTTAATATGTCTTTGGACTGCGAAAACTTTGAATCCATGCAGGGACCAACAGTTTTAATACCTAAACTCCGTTGTTAAAGCTTGAATTGACATTCATTAACATCTCGGCTGCTTCATTTACATCCATTGTGTTGGTTTTCAAAGGCGAAAAATCCATACAGTAAATTGTATCTTTAATTACTAACACTAATAGATAATACATACACTAATAGAATACACCCAAGTGTAATAAAACTGGCTATGCTTCATAGACACAACTTTAAGAACCACTATAAATCTAAAATAGGTAGGACTGTGAAATCACTATGGTGCAAGTGAAATAAAACCCTGTAATTTATTGTATACATATATGATTAATGATTCTTGGTTTAACTTGTTTAGAACAGACCACAAAGCCATAATACCAGTTTACAGGTTTTGCCGGCTTAAACGCTGTTCCATTCACACTGTACTCAAATGATAGTGCGTCGTGCAATCAGTAAATGTGAAGGAAAATGAAGGAACGATTGAATTTTAAAAAAAGCACTTACAAATTAAACATTGAAGGCAATACAATATGAAGTGCTAAGAATATGCATGTGCGTGCTGAAATGCTGAAACCTATATTAGAGAGCTGATGTTCCCTTGCTAGTGCGCTTCGGTGGGGTTGTCTGTAAGCGCTATCTCTACAATTTTTTTTTCTTAATCAAGACAATCACTTCTGGATGTAACCTGAAAGCATCCATCTCAGGGATTTGACCTTTTGCTATTTTCAATAGACGAAGACTCCTATTTTACAAAGAAAATTTACATTTTCGAGTTAAATAAAAACAAAAAACTAATTTTTGGATTTCTGAAATAATGCCTCAAATGAGACCTACCCAGACAAGGCTTTGACGTGTGTGTGTGCGTGTGTGTGTGTGTGTGCGCGCGCAAATTGCTGACAGGTTACAGTAAATGCTCGAAATTATTAGGCCCTACTCGTGAAAAGGTCCAGAGGACTGGAAATATTGTTAAGAGTGCTGGAAGCACTTGATACAGAGAAAAAAGATGTTGAAACAAATAGAATAATGTAATTTATTATAATTATTATTATGCTTTTCCTGCGATCTCTATGTAATTTGGTTTATTTATAGAGTGTATTATGCTCAATAAGCTGCAGCGACAAAGGTTTTTATTTTATTTTATTGTATGGTTTAGACTGTATGTGACCTACAGTGGTCACAATGTAAGCAAAGGATTTAACACTGTTATAGGTAACTGGAGCAATAACTGGACATAGATTTTCTCTCCCGTTTGCATTGGAAGGTTATTTTTTATTTTGTTATTTTCCTGATTTTGGTATTATACGGAATCCCAGCATGTCGTTCAGTATATTTTCATGCTGTTTCATGTCATTGGAGTGTAAAGGAAAAAAAAGAAATTTGGATCCTCTTATGGCATCACATGTTACTGTCAGGGATGGGGGTGGGGTGAATTGGGGCGGGTTGATTTTTGTTGTGAATGTTATATAGTAAGACTGAATATATGTTACTCTGCTCAGTCTGCTGGCGTACAAAAACATACTTTTTATTTTTATTTTTTAAGGCATTTAAATAGGTTTATGAAGGACATGGTATTAAAATTTAAATGTAATGCACAACAAGAACCATACAGAAGTCATAGCATTGCTGTTTCTATTTTTCTCTAATCAGGCAGTCAGAATATTCAACATAGCCATATTTTTTATTAGGTCAATACCAGACATTCATTCATTCTTTTTTAAACAGGGCATAAAAATACTTTTGTCCCTGTTTCTACACTTAAATATGAGACTCCTATTATACTAACCTTAATGATTATAGCTATTTATACCACAACACTGTTAAATGTCAATTCTGATTGCTTAGCAGGTGTTGATTAATTTCCCTTTAACAACAGCTATGATAGTAGTCCAGTAGTAATAATGATAATAGGTAATTTAGGTAGCATTTATAGAAGGAGTCTCCAGTTTTAGTGCTTTCTATTGGGCAAATTAAATGAATTTTTCAGTCGTCATTTAATTGGATTAAAAGCAATAACACTACATTGTGCATAACTTTTACTAGCTATGTCTTTGATCCTGACATTAGTATGTTTTCATAATTGACCTTCACATGAAGGCTTTCTAACAGATACATTGAGTTTAAATAATGCATTCTTGAATAACAATCGATCAATCGATAAAATAAATCCCAGTCCTTCGACAGGGACTTTTGGGAGTCTGTTTTGGCACTAATCAAAGCCAATAGTGTATTTTGATTTGATTTGATTTGATTTAATTTCTTTCTTGTAATCACCTTTTAATGTGATTTTAAAAATAATAATAATTTTGTCCACAATTACTTAAAATGTTGTTCAACCACACACATTTTCACAGTCTTTCTTCCTTCCTCACACACTACGAATGTCCAACATAAATAAATTCCATGTACATGTTTGTTTACCTCTAGAAGTATAAAAACCTGTTTCTCTTAATTAATCAGATATCCATGTATGAATTAGAACGTCCATTGGATTGAACTGAAAAGGAAGCTTATTTCTTTCCTTTTTTTTGAGGTGCCATAGCTGGGGTTCGGTGAAGCTACATGTAAATGGCACTTAAGGAGTAAAACTAGGGATTTACTTGTGATGACACAATGCTGCAGAAAGACAGGGGAACAGGTGAAGGCAGGAAGAACAGGGTAACTTGCCAAGTGTGTGTATGCGTGTGTGTCCTGTGTGCATACAATTTCAAAATGAGAAGCATGAGTGCACTTGAGTGCAAAATAACTGACTGTGTGATTGTGTGTGTTTTATGGGGTTTAACCACAGCGAGTGTGTGTACATTTAGTCAAGCTCTTGAATTGTCCCCTCTGAGTTGTAAATAGCCGGCAAAAAAAAGGACTTTTGTTAAAGGATATTTTATCGCTTTTGTAGACTTTTCTTTTGTGGAGGAAAAGAATTAAAGACGATTTTATGAACACAACCCTCTGGCTCATTGTTATTTATTTATTATATTATTTATTATTATTTTCCTGTTATTTAACCACAAACCAAAGTAAATTGCTTTTTTTTTTTAATTTGGCACAAAATTAATCATGTGACATATATTTCTGTCCCCTCGATGCTGTTCACCAAAAGTTCCATAAATGAATAATGACCGTACTTACTTGTGGTTTACTGTATAATCACACCATTAACGATATTGTTGGCCACTTTCATAATCCGATCAGCCAATGTTCATGCAGCCACATCCAGTTAATAAATCCAGAAAAAGCATCAGGAACTCATTATCATCATCTTATGCTTGGTCTTATATCCGGTAGGTTTTAACAGAACACTAATATTAAAAACCAAAAGTTTAAGAAATCCAGATCTTGTAAAATATTTTTTACAAATAATTATTTTTATATCACTTTGATATTACTAACATTCTTCATGCTTTCCCTTGAGTAATGAACTCATGGCAACTTGTATTGTGTGAAGTGGAAAAAGGGAACAGAAAGTATGGCAGTGAATCGCTTTGTGTTTCTTTCCATTACTGTTAAAAAAAAATAATAATCAGAATGGACACAGCATGTTATAAACACTCCTGGGGCAAAGGTCAACCTGTGCTGACCTGCACTTCAGAGATAAGCTCATGAAGATGGCTGTTCTTCCGCAAATCTGATGAGGCAAACACACACACACACACAAACATGTTAGGCATGAATAAATGAATGAGACTGTATGAGATCCTGTGCGCCGATTTATAATGAATAATTTGCTTTGATTTAACGTCCTTCTTGAAATGTATAAAAAGCACGTACGAACCACTGTATAACTATGGCAGTGTATTTTTTTTTGGTTGTTGTTGATTTGTTTTTTTCCCTCCCCCGCACTTCTGAATGAGACTGCTCTCTCTTAAGATGAGACCGTCGACTCGTCTCGTCGTTGAGAGAATGATTAATATCTAATCAAAGTGAACGCACAAAGGGCTATTAAATATGTAATCAAAGACAGCTCTCAACATGCCAAACATAGGAAGCCCCGCCTCCACGTTGCTCGCTTTTGTTGTCAGGCTGATTCAATGATTTCCAGCTCATTAAGCCCTTCTTTAAGTTGTTGTTGTTGTGGGTGTTTTCTCACCTTCTGGCATAACAAATCAAACTTTTTTATATCATTGTTTTTATTTCAGACACACTATATGAGCGTTACTGAGGAAATAGCGAGAATGAGAGCTCACCTGTAAGGCCAAGTTTCTCGCAGCACAAGTTGCACGCATGTTTGTGGACAAAGTTTTGGACTGGATCATCATCCCAATTGGTTGAGCCAAACACCAAGTCTCTGGATGAGCTACAAAAAACAAAAGATCGTAAAATCATCCATCATACTGTAAACATAATGAAATCATGTGCTTTATGTAGATTTCATCTGCGTGGTCCAGATAAGAAAGGAATAAAATCCTTGGCAAGCCACAATCAGGGAGCTTGATGGAAGGTGGACCCTGAACTGGATAGGAAAAAGTTATACCTCTCCTGCAAAAGCATTTTACTAACATTCACTTCTTCTTTTTATATATATATATATATATAAACACCTAAGAAGGACATTTCCACATTTCCCTTCCAAACCACCAGAGGGCACCATCACTATTACTACTTCTTGCATCGATATACACAGTTCCGGTGTGGCAAAAGCTTTTGAGAATGACAAATATTAATTTTCACAAATCTATTTCATCAAATGTTACTGTGGTATACTGAAGTATAATTACAAGCATTTCAAAGAGTCAAAGACTTTTATTGACAATTACATTAAGTTTATGCAAAGAGTCAGTATTTGCAGTGTTGACCCTTCTTCTTCAAGAACTCTGCAACTCGCCCTGGCATGCTGTCAATCAACTTCTGGGCCACATCCTGACTGATGGCAGCACATTCTTGCATAATCACTGCGTGGAGTTTGTCAGAATTTGTGGGGTTTTGTTTGTCCACCAATGGGATTAAGGGCTGGGGAGTTTCCTGGCCATGGTCCCAAAATTACGTTTTGTCCTTGAACAACTTAGTTGTCACTTTTCCCTTAAGGCAAGGGGCTCCATCATGCTGGAAAAGGCATTGTTCATCACCTAACTGTTCTTGGATGGATGCAGAGGTGTCAAGTAACGAAAGTACAAATACTTCGTTACCTTAAATTTTGGGTATCTATACTTTACTGGAGTAATTATTTTTCAGCCGACTTTTTACTTCTACTCCTTACATTTTTAAG
>JAOTQY010000026.1:13659550-13670440 GCA_026413445.1 Dolichallabes microphthalmus | reverse complement strand
CAAGTTGTAGTGCGGACTGGATAGTCCGCTGTGGCGACCCCTTGCCGGGAGCAGCCGAAAGAACAACAACAACAACATATATAGATTTTGAAAGATAAATAGCATATAGTGATCTTCACTTTAACTGAAATCGAGGATTTGGGATTTACCTCTACAATCTAAAAAAACATGTCATTTATCACCCTTAATTTCTGTGGGAAAACAACTGAAAAATAATGGATATATTACATTCACAATTTGAGATCTGGAATATGGCTCTGTCATCAGAGCATAAAACCTCCATAGATGTGATACCCTGGTCATTCAGTACATTCAGGTCATGAGCTGACTTCATTTTATTGTCTTAAAACGTTGCCGAGTCTAGACCTGAGCATGGAAGCAACCCCAGATCATAACACTTCCTCCAGAGGCTTATATACAGTATTAGGCACTAGGCATGATTGTGCAATCACTTCATGTGCTTTCCTTCTTTCCCCGATGAACCCATCAATCTGGTATAGGGTCAATCTGGACTCATCAGATCACATGACTTTTCCCATCGCTCCATAAAGTCTGATCTCTATGCTCCCTGACAATTTGAATTTTTTTTTTTTTTTTTGTGATGAGTCTTTCTAACAAGTGGTTTTCTTATGGCCACACAGGTGATCAGGCCCAAACCTGTTAGTTCTCATCACATTGAATGTGTATGGAAATGCTCTTACTTTCAATAGAAACCTACAGGGGTTGGACAATGAAATTGAAACGCCTGGTTTTAGACCATAATAATTCATTAGTATGGTGTAGGGCCTCCTTTTGCAGCCAATACAGCATCAATTTGTCTTGGGAATAACATATACAAGTCCTGCACAGTGGCCAGAGGAATTTTGAGCCATTCTTCTTGCAGAATAGTGGCCAGGTCACTAGGTGATGCAGGTGGAGGAAAATGTATCTTGACTCGCTGTGCCAAAACCCCAAAGTGGCTCAATAATATTTACTGTAGATCTTAATATTTAGTGCAGGCCATGGGAGATGGTCATCAAGCCGCTCTGTCAACAGTCTTGCTGTGTGTATTGGTGCATTATTATCCTGATACACGGCACCGCCTTCAGGATACAATGTTTGAACCGGGTGTTCCTTCAGAATGGTTCGGTAGTCCTTGGCAGTGACGGGCCCTTGGGAATGCCATGATATCGCAGTCCAAACCATCACTGATCCACCCCCATGCTTTACTCTAGGGATGCAACAGTCTGGGTGGTATGCTTCTTTGGGGCTTCTCCACACCATAACTCTGTTGTACTGTATGTGGGAATGTCAGTGAAGGTGGACTCATCAGAGAATAATACATGTTTCACATTGTCCACAGCCCAAGAATTTCGCTGCTGGCACCATTGAAACCGACGATTGGCATTGGCACGAGTGCCCAAAGGTTTGGCAATAGCAGCCCGGCCGTGTACATTGACCCTGTGGAGCTCCAGATGAACAGTTTTGGTGGAAACAGGAGAGTTGAGGTGCACATTTAATTCTGCAGTGAGTTGGGCATGTGGTTTTATGTTTTTTGTAAACAATCCGGGTTAGCATCCCTTTCAGACAGCTTCCCCTTGCGTCCACAGTTACTCCTGTTGGATGTGGTTCGTCCTTCTTGGTGGTATGTTGACATTACCCTGGATACCGTGGCTCTTGACCTTGACCGAAACCTCCAACACTAAATTGGCCAGAGTTTCAGTTTCATTGTCCAACCCCTGTAGATCTGATTTTCACTGTTGATTTTTCACCATGCAACTTCACTAATAGATCTCCATTCAGAATATTTTTGCTAATCACGTTTCTGACAAAAGCCACACCAGCTTTTAAAAATGTTTTGAAGGGTTCTTAACCCAGTTCCAACGATTTCAAATCTTCTTAGATGTTTTCTTTGCCTGATACAGCCCAATAATTTGACCTCTCTGCAGGGTTTTATTTGTGGACAGGCAGTGTATACCACATGTCCCTGGACTGTAGGAGGAAACCAGAAATACCTCAAGGAAACCAACAAACACAATCATACCTTGCAAAATCCACACACACGCTGGAATTGAGATTCAAACCCCCACCCTGACAGTAGTATTGTAGGTAACAGTACTAACCACACCATAAAGAACGTCCTTAAGCCAAGAACCCATTCAACCACCAAGTCAATACCTTTAACCAGGAGTTCTTCCTCATGTTCAAACGGCCCATCCACAGGTCGGTTAGGAGCATCTGGGTGCATGAGTGGGTTACAAGGGGCCTGTGGCCTGATGCCACTGCCATTTGCAAGCAAGTAAAGTTGCTCCAATCTGTCATCTCCCATGTCAGCAGCTTCATGGCCATGCGTTCATTCTCCTTGAAGGCCTTGTCCAGAAGATCCACAGCAAGCTGGCCAAACTCTCTTGAAGAAAAGACACACATAGACATTTCAGTTGTACTACTGCTCTTCAAAGTTAAAATTGCATTATTTTTAAATTGGTATAACATCACAGAGACTGACAGAGAAAATTTCCTCAGTTCATCAGCAATGCTGTCATGCATGCTGCTTTCCTTGGCTTCACTGGCCATGGCCTGGTACAGCCTGCATGCCACCACTGCTCTGGCCATGGCCTGCATTCCATGCTGCCACAGGAAGAGTGCCATTTGCTGCCGCCGCTTCAATACTGCCCACACGAACAGGTCATTGAAACCGTAAACAAATGGTGATGTTTTGCCCAGCTCTTCCTCCACTGCCTCTACTTCATTAGGCTCAGATTCTGATTTCATCTAGAGCAATAAAACAAAAAAGAATATTAATTAAAAAATCTATTTTTTACGTTTGCCTACTCAGAAGATGCACTCACTTTTTTGCTTTTGACACAACAAACTGACACTATGCGGACAGTAGCACCCACTCTGAAGCCCCAGAACCCTGCACCCAGAAGATGATCATCCACACCCTCCACAAGGAAGGAAAGCCACAGAAGGTAATTTCTAAAAGAGCTGGCTCTCTGCACAGTGCTGTATCAAAGTGTGTTTATAAAAAGTTGACTGGAAGGACAAGTGTTGCAGGAAAAGGAGCACAGCCAATGGGGATGACCGCAGCCTTAAGAGGATTGTCAAGCAAAGCCAATTCAAGAACTTGGGAGAGCTTCACAAGAAGTGGAGTGAGGCTGGAGTCTTTCCTGGGATAAGGACAAACTACATTACTCGAGTAATGTAGTTACAAGTCCTCTTTTCACTCACTCACTCACTCATCTTCTATACCGCTTTATCCTGTATTCTGGGTCACGTGGACCTGGAGCCTATCCAAGGAGGCTTAGGGCATGAGGCGGGGTACACCCTGGACAGGGTGCCAATTCATTGCAGGGCACACACACACATACACACACTCATTCACACACTACGGGCAATTTGGGAACGCCAATCAACATAACCTACATTTCTTGGGACTGTGGGAGGAAACTGGAGTACCCAGAGGAAACCTACCAAGCACGGGCGAGAACATGCAAACTCCATGCACACAGAGACGGGAATCAAGTCTGGCCAGGAAACGAACCAGAACCCTGGAAGTAAATTTTGCATTTCATTTGGAAATCAAGGTCCCAGAATCTGGAGGACGACTGAAGAGTCACAAAATTCAAGTTGCTTGAAGTGCAGCGTGAAGTTTTCCACAATCTGTGTTGATTTGGGGTGTCATCTGCTGGTGTGGGTCTACTGTGCTTTATCAAGTCCAAAGTCAATTCAGCCAGAAGTATATACTCCTAGAAGTATTTTATGGTTTTGTGAGTATTTTATGGTTTGGTCTCTTTATAAACTTTATGGAGATCCCGATTTTCTTTTCTACAAGGACTACAACTACCACTCACCGGTTTGCTGACCATGATATTACTATGCTTGATTGGCTTGACTGGCCAGCCAGCTCATCTGATCTAAAGCCTATAGAGAATTTCATCAAGAGGAAGATGACAAATACAGATATACAGTACAGATATAGAATAGAAATACAACAATACAGATAAGCCGAACGCTGCTTTCAATAACTTTCAATAACGCCTTCAATCAAAGCAAATCTCAATAGTGCCTCAGCAGAGTCACAAGCTGCTTCCCCCTAATGCCATGTAGGGTTGAACCCTGGAAAAGTACTGAGTGCATAAATTAACATTCTCTTCAAAAGTTAATTCAAGTGTGCTGCAAGCTGAGAAAGCACAAAAATGAGCAGAGCAGTGGTCCTCCAGGACCAGAACTGAGAACCACTGTGTTATATTAAACCAACAAATTCATTAATTCAAAATGTCATAAAATGAACAAAAACAAATAACAACAATGATTTGTTTATTATGCTTGTGATTTACATTTTTATTATTACATTATTATATTATTATTTAACCTTGAGACTAACCTTGCGTTTGTAAGGATCTGCAGTTCTATGGAACTGAGGCTGTGGTTGTTTTGTCTTAGGTTGCTCTGTGAAAGTCCTTCTGGATGCTGAGCGCTCCTCACTGACTTCCTAGCCAATATGACATCTCAATTAACAGTTACATTAAAAGTATGGCATGTTATTAATGATAATATGACCCTGATATTTATAATATGTGGAAAATCCGGACACGTGGTACTTAGAAAAATCAACATGCAGTTATAATGGCAAACAATACTTTTTGCAAATAATCTTACACCTATATCTGATTAGGCAAACCCACTTCATGTGCATAACTCTTGACTAAATTCATAGTACTAGCTATGGCACTAGCTAAACCTAAGAATGAATACCTGAATGCTTCCTCGTTTTGCCACCAAGTTACATGGTGACCATACTAAAAAAAAAGACAATATAATGGTAGACATTCCTGGTTCCTTAATTTTTCTTTAGGTTGTTCCTGTTAGGTGTCACCACAGCACATTTAATCCACATACCAATTTTGGCTCAGACTTGGGATGAGCACTGAGAGCACACTGACGTGTGCAACAAAAACAATCGTGGTCAGTTGCAAAACATGTAGATTTACTCCTAAGATTCTCAGTCGTCCAGGTGAGGTCATCTAGAAGTTGAGTCATGTTAACTGGATTTCTGAACTTCTGGACTAGCTGCTTCAGTCTAAACTAAGTTGGAAAGTTCCTCATATTTAAGTCTATATGTAGTGTAGTACCAAGGTTGTCCAGGTGTTGAAACATTACCCCAGCATTTATTAGGAGAGAAACAGTTATCTTTGAAAATCAGGTCATAGGTCAAAGGCCAAAAAGGTCCAACGTCTGCCATTATAAATATCATATATAATATAAAAACAGGTTTAAGTTCAATTTCAGTATTAAGTCCTAATAAAGGTTGTGTGGTTTGGAGTTTATGGGCAGACCTTCAGCTCAGTATGGATTCGGTTATATACAGCCTTGAAGCTCTTCTTCCTGTATGTGCTCCGATAAGCTCCTCCTATCAAATATTCAATCACCATGCCAATATCGATCAGAGAGATCTTATATTTCCCAGGGAGACGACACTGGAGATAACACAAAAAAAAGTTTTTGTTTTATACCAACTGGCAAAAAATTATTTAATAGTTGGAATTAATTTAATAGTACATTATTTTATTTAAACATTCTACTGTATAAGCAAAGTAAACTGGCTTTCAACGTAGTTCCACATGCTAAAATCATACTTAAAGTATGGACAGTATATATAATATGTCTTATTTAACTAGTACCTCTTTGGCATCCTCAATGATATGCCGTAAGAAGTGATCTGAGGAGCCTTGGTGCTGCTGTAAAGGCAAGAAACAACTTCTATAATATAGCATAGCATAGTACAGTACACTATAGTATAGTACAGTAGAGCTCAGTATAGTATGGTAATAATTTAATTGTGCCTGGTAGCTCAGCTAAAATGATTATTTCTGAACCGTAGAATGCTACAGTAATTAGCACCTGTAGGGATTAACATGATACGTCTACACCTGTGTCTATTTGTTCAGGCTAATAAACCATATTCGCCATAATAAGCCATATTCGAGTGTGGCATTAGTAGTGTCTGAAAATGAGCTCGATCAGCTGGTGTTACCATGTTATAAAGTTCCTCCAGACGAGACACTGTCAGGAAGTGCTTCATGGTCACACCGTTCTCAATGAGCAGCTTCACAAAACCGACGCGGTCCATCAGCAAAGCATTCAGCATGGCGTACTCCAGGGCCCCCACCTTCAACACACCATCACAACACTGCATTAGTACATCCCTTTTTCACATCATGCTACTACATTATATCCCACATATCATACTGCACCTTCCAGTGGTGTCCATACACCAGTACATGTTGCTGAGCAATGTCCGCTCTGTCCCAGGCCAGTGTGATGTTTAGCTTCTCTGCTGGGGCCCCTGATTGCAGAATGCACCATGGGAGATTAAAGCAGATAAACTAAACATAGTTTGGCAAAAGAGTTTTTATTTTGAGAAGTAAACCGTGTTTCCCACACCTCTTAGTGAAGCTGTCAAAATCGCCACATCTGCTTCCAAATGGTCCTCTGATTCCGAGTCGAAAATGGTGATCTGAAAAAAAAAGAGGGTCATTTGTTTGTTAGCTTCCCGAGATGACAATCAAAGAAAATATTATATGTAGATGTCAGTTATTAAGCTAAAAAGAAATGATTCCGAAATAAAAGGTGGTCCTGCTCAGCCGTAGTTCCTCACTGCTTTAACAAAACATGACTCATCTAGATAAATCCTGCCTCATGCTTCTTAAAGGTTCACAATTATTTTTACATCCTCTCTAACATATTTGAACTGTGTAAATAAATGAATGGTTAAATAGGGTGAGTAGATCCATTTCCCAGTTACTCACCATATCTCTGTGGTCCATACAATGTTTAAGCACGGTGAAGAGCTGGTGCGCCTTCGTTCTAGCAACACCAAATAAATTCTCAATGCGCTTCAGGAAATCCTCCTTTATATTCACATCCAGCTCCCTATGTGACACCAACAAAGCATTGCCTTTTCAGGAAAAGTGAATGGTTAATGCTCCACATTGCTCTCGTTACACTGTTTAGGTAGGTTCAAATAAATGGAAATAGGTTAGGTTTTTTTAATGATTTCAATTATTTATTTATCTATTTACAGTGGTTAAAGAATAGAAAGAATCAACCCCTATAAAATAATCCCAATTTGTTGCTTTGAAGCCTGAAATGAAGACAGATACGTTTTTTTGTTTGTTTTATCCAGCTGTATTTACTCAGTGCAACATCCAAGTGAAAGATATAACACCAACATATCAGGAAACAAATGAAAAACAAAGAAAAAAACAGAATCACTGATTTGAAAAAGGATCACCCCTCTCCTAAAAATGTCAATGGCACACAAAGCTTTGCACATATGGACTTTGCAATATTTGCCCCCACTTCTTTGTGGAAGAAGTAAGATCAAAGTTGAGATAAATTTGCCAAAGTTGAGATAAATTTGATGGTGACTGTCATTCCACAGCTTTCAATAGGGTTTAAGTCTGGGCTCTGACTAGGCCATGCAAGGACATTCACCTTTTTCTCCTTCAACCATGGTGTGGTCAGATTTGGTGTGTGTTTTGGGTTACTGTCATGTTAAACCTTCTAACTATTAACAACTTTCTGGCAGAGAGCAGCAGATTTTCCTTAAGAATTTGACAATATTTGCCCCATCATTTTCCTTCTGTCCTGAGAAGTGCTCCAGTCCCTGTAGGTACTGTATATGTTATATGGATGGTGAGCTGTATTAGATTTCTGCCAAACATATCATTTAATGTTCCGGCCAGATAATTTAATTTTAATCTCATATGACTACCTGTGTTTTTACAAAGCTCAGTTGTGGCTTCATATAGCTTTTTTTCTTTCAACACTCCCATAAAAGCACATTTGTGGAAAATTTGTAATATTGATGTCACATGCACAAAATGAGCAATCTTAAATATCTGCAACTGCTTCAGAGTTGCTGTTGGCCTCTTGGTAGCCTCTGACCAGTTTCCTCTTGGCTCTTTCATCCAGTTTGGAGTGATGTCCTGATCCAGGAGGGTCTATGTTGTATCAAATACCTTCCAGTTCTTCATAATAAAGGGATCCACTGTACTTCTAGGCAGTGATTTTTTTTTAATCCATCCTCCGACTTGTGCCTGTGCCTTGTGACTTTATCTGTGCCTGTGAAAGTGCCTTGCCACCCATAGTTGATTGACAGACATGCTTTAGCCTTTTATGCTGAGCTAATAACTTACTAACTAATTAATTGTGATCCTTTTCCAAATTAGTAATTCTGTTGTTGTTGTTGTTTTTTTACATGCTGGAGTTGTATCTCTCAATAGGATGTTAAAAGTTGGACTCATTTGTCCAGCATTAACTCACAGTTGCTTGAACTGCTTGTGTGGTTCATCAAAGTATTCCTGAACAATTATGCATTGTGGGTGCAGGGATAGCTCAGTAGTTAAGGCATTGGCTTAATTGGACTACTGTTTCAAAGGTCCCAGGTTCAAACCCCACCACCACCAGGTTTCCTCTGTTGGCCCTTGAGCAAGGCCCCGAACCCTCAACTGCTCAGATGTTTAATGATATAAAAGGGTAAGTCGCTCCAGACTTCCCTCAGGGAATACAGTTCAACACAGTGTTTATGTACAGATTTTACAGTTCATCTGTACAGGCAACCTTCTTCCACAGTTCCATGTCCTGATGTTAATGTGGCCATTGGAGCCACTATCAGTAGTGGACATAGGTCAGGGTAGGAAGCAAATTGTAATAGCTTTCTATCAGAACCAGCATTAAGCATTTCAACAATTTGTTTTAAAGTAGCTCTATACTGTGAAATCAAACTATACGGCCTGCTTTTGATCCCCATGTG
Organism: Dolichallabes microphthalmus; assembly: GCA_026413445.1. Lineage (NCBI taxonomy): Eukaryota > Metazoa > Chordata > Actinopteri > Siluriformes > Clariidae > Dolichallabes > Dolichallabes microphthalmus. The sequence continues at coordinate 13,661,640 of JAOTQY010000026.1, read as the reverse complement.
CTTCAGTGAGCCATGGGTGCCCATGACCCTGTTGTTCCTCTTGTACCACTTTTGGTAGATACTAACCACTGCATACTATACTATAGATTGCTCTGCCCCAGCCGTCTAGCCACCACAATGAGACCCTTGTCTAAAGTTACTCAGATCCTTTCACTTTTTATTACATGCTTCAAAATTTTTCCTGCTCCTAAACAGCCAAATCTGAGAATTGACTGTTCACCTGCTGCCTAATATATCTTACACATTGACAGGTTTAATTGCAAAAAGAAAAGCAATTTCCTTCAATTCACGTGTCAGTGGTATTAATGTCACGGCTGATTGTTGTAAATGCAAGGATTTCCATAAATGCTTTGAATCCAAAATACAAACCAATAAAGATTTTCTCCCATACTTGTGCAGACTACTTTTTTTCTGAATAGCACATCAGACTGGCTATTTTGCAGTATTTAATATGCTTTAATATGCTTTTATATGATCAGGACTGCAGAACATGCCAGCATTAGCACTGTATCCCTCAGTTAGAATATGCTCTACTGTATATACAATTTAAAGAGTAGATTTTTTACCCCACCTGTCTGCTGCAGTCTGTTTGTGGATGAGTGATAGCAGGTCTGCAGCACGGCCCGTACCCTCAAACACAATGACGGGCACAGGAGGAGACCTGCTCACATAATCTAGCACTATGGAGAGCACTGCAGGACCCCCCTCAACCACGACACACACCAGGGGAACTCTCTGACCCAGTCCTAAAAAAAAAATGCAAAGTAACATTTGCAAAATAACACTTTTTTTTTTTTGCTCCTGGGTAAGGGTAAAGTGTGCAGCCTCCGGTTCATGCACACACACTTACTTGGATGGATCCTCTGCCGTTGGATATGTCTCTCCAGCTTTCTCCTCAGCTCCTGCTGGCCTCCAGCTTTACCCAGAGTTCCATCATCCACCAACAGGAAGTGCGAGTGCATGCCATTAAGACTGGAGCGTTTACTGAGTGGATTCCCCAAAGTCTGGTAGTGCCTTAGGACCTGGTGTGTCACAAGGGTGGATGTATACACAGACTTGTGATTCTATTGACTTATTGAATACTAGATGTGCCCGCAACTTCGTTCGTATGGAATTTCGTTGCACACTCATAAACGTGCTTTACAAATTTGCAACACCATCTGTTGAATTTTGGAACTAAATATTTTATGTGTTACTGTGAAGTTTGCAGAATGAAGGTGTAAGATTGTGTTTATTAGAATACAATAAGTGTTTAAGTTTATAAGTAGATTTCAATTGCACACTCATAAGTGCATATTTAAAAAGTTTATCAATTATGTTTTATTGGAAAAAACAGTACTGTATCATGAGGTGCACTTCACGATGGTTACACACAACCACATGACTGACCTTTTATTCCACATTACATTTCTAAAGTTCTGACTATCAAACAGACTATTATCATTACTCATTATTATTGTTATGATATAATCAAAAGATAATTTTATTTTTTTAAAATAAAAGCTCACGTCTCGTCCTATGAGGTCTGTGTGGTTCTCGATAAGCCCCCATGGCGTGATACCAATCACAGTCCTCTTCCTGCGCTCATGTGTACCATAGAGTTTCACAGCATCTCCAACATACATTGATACCCCTAAGTAATGGAAAGACAAAATTTCCTCAATTACATAAAGAAATAAATGAAAGTAAGAAAAACAAACAAGCACACACAGACAAACCTGTATTAAAGCCATCAGTGAAAATCCAGGCTCCCGCAGTCTCAGCAGCCCTGATGAGGCCCTTGCTGAATGCCTGGCCTACTCTTGGGGGTAAGGAAAAGTTGTCAGTTCCTCCATGCACTGATATGAGTAGCTTGGGCTGAGCCATGTTCCACTCTCGCAGCATTAAATGGCGAATTTCCTCAGGTTTAGCGTCGCAAGACAGACGCACATACTGTGGGGAAAAAACAACCCAGAAGTAAGTTACAGATTTTGTGTTTTCAAGCGATTACACTGGCAAACAACGGTTCGATTCCCAGCCAGTGCCCACACCCCAGTCACTGGATGCAGTGCCGGTCCCAAGCCCGGATAAAATGGGAGGGTTGCGTCAGG
>JAOTQY010000026.1:13617256-13632926 GCA_026413445.1 Dolichallabes microphthalmus | reverse complement strand
GCACACAGAGACGGGAATCGAACCCGGACCCTGGCGGTGCAAGGCGACAGTGCTAACCACTACACCACCGTGCCGCCCATAAAGTGGACATATTCCACTTTACTCTAGACATAAGCTGTGCTGCAGTCAGTTTGAAGTTCGCTGTGAAGTGGACAGCCCAGAGTGTTCAGCCATGTCAAGTACAATTCCAAACTTCAGCAATTGAAACCGCTTGGTTCAAAATGAAGTGTGAACGATGATTCACATCAACGTGAACAATAATGGTTTCCATCAGTTCTTGCATGGGAACAAATTGGCCAAAAAGTGATTTATATACTTATTACCATTATTATCATCATAACATTAATATGACACAATAAGAATTTGTAATTAATATTATATTCTACTTTTAAAAAATCTATTTAATCCTAAAATACTTCATCAATATGTAAAATAATACAAATAATGTCTCTGTACATCTTGTAAATTAATTAATGTATTTACGAGTTATACACAATTTGTAATAGTATCAGGTTTTTGTTTCAATTTAATATTTTATTTCAATAGTGTGACATTTCCCTAATAGGAGCAACAAGTGGCCGAGGTGCTAACGTTACCAGGGTAACGCACGAAGGAAGTGACGTCTGCGTTGGTGACGTCACATAGTGTGAACGGTGGAACTTTGTCGACAGAAGTTCCCTTAACGCCATTACCTGCACCCTGGAATCAGACACAGCTGTACAAGTGGGTGGGATCTTGCCATATATATATATAAACACCACTCCGACTGCGGGTTAGCGCCTGCGTCTAGTAACCCATGGCTACGCTGGACGCGTGTTGATGACGTAGTTGGCGAATGGCGCGTTCATTATTTTTAGCTTGTTGCTACGTAACTACGTTATAGTTGTAGTTAACAAATCTGTCGTGTGTTTACTTTCCACATTCGACACAACCCTTTTAATTTTAGAAAAGGAATTAACGAGGTATTGAAAAGGCGACGCGAGATGAGGGGGAAAAGGCCTTTTCATTTTATAACAGCCGAATTTTCCTTAAACGTGACAGAGCAAAGTTATTTACACTAAAGAAGAAAATTAACATTACTATTTTTTAACAAGCGTTAAAACACAGTTTGTGTATCTACACTTAGTTGTTGTTTTTTTTTTTAACAAAACTGTTGAGAACACAACAATTGCACATGAAACACCTTTCCCTCTGAGAGTGAAGACTGGACTGAACCACCACATTGTTAAGGTTAACATTGAAATAAGGGTAGAATTATTCCCTGGTGTGTCTGACACACCTTGATACGCCTATTGGCTGATGTTCTGAACCGGGAGAGAGGAACACACACACACATGATAGGTGTGAAGTTCAAAGAAAAGTCATAAACAGACCCAGAGACACATTATCACATTAACTTTCAAGTTAGATTAAAGAGTTCACAAGATATTTCTAAGTATACTACTCCGGACACAAGCTAAAAGAAATGAAAATACAGAATTTTCCAGTCTTGATTCCGCATCAGTTAGACTCGCGCACGTAATTCCACCAATCTGTTTTTTTAGGGTATAGATTATATGTGGTATGTTTTTATCTGTCAATACATTTCCAACACCAGATCTGAGTCCAATTTTACCCCTTTAAAAAAATTAAGCTGGCACTATGTCCTGTTTCTGTTGTTGAAGATGTGAGAAATGAGTGTTGATGTTGTCCAGATGATCTGTTCACATGCATTGTATCTGTCAATTCCGTTTCTTGACTATGATTGGTATTGGGGTTAGACTGATGCCAAGAAACACTAACCATCCTGTTTTTTATTTTACAGAATGCTGAACACGAGGCTCGGAATAGCAGGACACCTAGACTGATGGCGACGGTAACAGTGTTGCGTCACATCAGTGCTAGTCCTCTGCTATGGGGCTGGGGGCCTCTTCTCTTCGTCCTGTTGAGCTCAGTGTTGGTGCTGCTACTTCCTCTGGTGGGTGTGGAGGAGAATTGCTGCACCCAACTGAAGGGGTTCTCTCTGTTGCGCTGTCAGCTATGGGGAAACACACATCGTGCTGTGGGGCACTCGACCAGCCTTACTGTACCCTACACTGCACTCCAACTCCTACCTCAAAAGCCCAAGCCCAGTAAAGGTAGGATATCTGAGCACATTCTTTACATTTTATTCTCAGTTGTTCAAATGAAGCATAGAGGTTTTTGCATTTTGTAAATACAGTATTTGAATTTTCCGAAATCATAACATTTTACATCTTGTTTCAATGGCAGACAAGCTAGAACCTCCTCGAGTCACTTAAATGGTTGTTATGGTGACAAAATGGCCGCGACACCTTACATCACTCCGACAACAGATTTTTTGTCTCTTTTGTGTTTAAATTACCAAAAAAAAAAAAATTCTTCTTTAGAGTAATCTCATGAGTTTCTGTTCACAGAGTCACTGTTGGAGGCGAAGGTAGCTCTCCAGCAGGCCCTGGAGATGAAGAAACAAGGAAAGAGAGAGAAGGCGCACAAACTTCTTGTCCACGCGCTCAACATGAACCCAGACTTTGCGGATGCCCTCACCGAGCTGGGCACCATCCTAGAGGAGGAGAAGGACGTGGTTCAAGCTGAGCACCTGTACAGCAAAGCGCTCGCCATTTCACCCTGTCACCAGAGAGCACTGGTGAGCCGTGATCGCACACTCCCCCTGGTGGAGGAAATTGACCAGCGTCACTTCAGCGACATCGACGCCAAAGTGCAACGGCTTATGGCCATCCCAAAAAGCAACTCTGCCCTTCGTCGCATCCTAGAAGAGACATATTACCACCATATTTACCATACGGTGGCCATCGAGGGCAACACACTGACTCTGTCCGAAATCCGGCACATAATCGAGACCCGCTACGCCGTGCCCGGGAAGAGCCTGCACGAGCAGAATGAAGCTATTGGTGTTGATGCTGCCATGAAGTACATCAACACCACTCTACTATCACGTCCTGGTTCCATCACGGTCAATGATATCCTGGAGATCCATCGGCGCGTGCTGGGATATACAGATCCAGTGGAAGGGGGTCGATTCAGGGCAAGCCAGGTATTTGTAGGCCACCACATTCCGCCGCATCCGAACGATGTGGAGCGGCACATGCAGGAGCTAGTGCAGTGGCTTAATTCGGACGAAGCTCTGCACCTTCATCCGGTGGAATTTTCTGCATTGGCACACTACAAACTTGTCTATATTCACCCGTTCATAGACGGGAATGGACGGACATCAAGGCTCCTGATGAACCTAGTGTTGATGCAGGCAAATTACCCACCGATCACCATCAGGAAAGAGCAGCGGGCAGAGTACTACACCGCCTTAGACACGGCCAACGAGGGAGACGTTCGGCCGTTCATTCGGTTCATTGCCAAGTGCACAGAGATCACACTGGACACACTTCTCATAGCGACCACTGAACACGCAGTGGGTTTGCCTGATGCTAGCAATCGGGCTTGTCCTGACTGTAAACAGACTATACCAGTGCATAACTGAAGGGAATCAGCGATTTATAGAATATCAATGTCTGTGAGTTGTGGACCATCAGTGTCATAAGCCGTCATTATTATAATGATTTAATGAAACCTGTGGTTGGTTGTTCCAAGTTCCATCAATTCAGCCACACAAAAACAAAACATTCATTCCATCTGCCATTTAAAACGCCACTCTGAGCCTGAATCATGCTGCCATGTAATAATTTCATGATCATTTGGTACTCAAAAGCAGTCCTGAAGAATGCCTTACTAAAGTTTGAAGTTTTTATACAGGTTAGTTATTTCCTTCTAATTTCAACATGACCAACATCGTTCATAAACACCTTTTTAGTTAAGGATTGCTCTTTTTATTGTTTTTTTCTTTTCATATCCTTCAGGATAAATTCTAATTAATTACTTTAATTCTGCCTGGAGCGGGGGAAAAATCAGCTATTTATTGCTTGTTATACATTCAAGCTCTTCCTTTGCAGTTTTGCCATTTTTGCATCAGTTCCTTTTTTAGTCAGAGCAGCTATTCATGATGTTTTTAAATCATAGTGGTGATTCATCAAGAAATGCATAAGAATTGATTATTGTCAAAGTTTTCTGCCAAGGTCAATGCTAACATATGCTGAACAGTTTAAACGTTTAATCATTAACAGTGTTTATCCCAATTTTCCATTGGTTTATTTTATTTTATATTAGCGTTCAAGAAATAATTTACATTTTTTGACCCTCGGAAGTTCGGAATTTGGCAAACTGTCTAGAGTCTGAGGTCATTATTTTAGTGTTTTATTTGCTACCAATAGTATTTTTATACACAAATGCTCACTAGCACTTCACACATTTTTTCGGGATTTAGACTGAAACTAAAACATTCAACATAAAAAAAAAATCCTTATTGTAAAAGTGCCATTTCAATATTGTTCAATTTCAATTGTGTTTCAGTGTTATGTGGTGCTGTTTGTGTTTTCCAATGTTTGTTTAGTTCTATAGACAATATTATCCACAAAACCACTTTGTGCCCCTTGTTGGAGGTCTGCATCAGGAAGCACTTTACATTTTAAGAATGATGTTATTACTTATTTATTTTACTGATTTGTTAAGTTCTTTCATCAGTGTGTGTGAAAGAACTATTAAATTATTGAGGTCAGCACTCGTATTGTCCTTTCATTGTCTTTCATCGTCATCTACAGTACAGTACAAGAGTTATAAAAAAGAAATATGATTACAGAAGAATATTTGCAGGTTTGTGAAGAAAGCAATATATTACATAACGGACCAATTTTCAGATTGAAAAAAAAAAGCGTAGGCTTTGCATGGGTTTTGCATGAAAATAGAAAATATGATCAGAAAAAATTACAGAACTTGTACTCCAGCACACTCAGTAAAACTTCCACCTGTTTTGGGAAAACTGCACAAATATGTATTGAACACTACTGATTATTTTCAAGCAAGTTGTCACACCAAATAGTGATTATTTTATTATCCTTATTTTATAGATTCCTTTCAATTTTCATGGAAAACTCGTGAGCCTACATTTTCCTAGGTTTAACAACATTTGTAATAAACATATGATAGTGCCTAAGACTATTGCACAGTACTGTACATTCAAAAATATTTACCACAGCACTTGTGAAAGTTAAGTTCTGTTTGGTCAAGACATTTACATTTCTGAAGAACTAATGTACACGGGACAGTACTGCACATAAAGTAATTTTTTAAAAGCACTTGCAATTAATGAAATGGTGAGAATATGGCTTTTTTTGAGAGATACAGGAAAGAAAGAAAAAGAAATTGGTTCATCATGAAAAGTTGTACCAAGAATTTTTTTTTTTTACACATGGATTTAAAACAAATGCAAGTAAATAGTAGATATAAAGTAAAAATTATAAGTGTTTGCAAATTGCTGTGGCATTTATATCAATATGACAGTTAATTTTTCAACATTACCATTATAATATTAAGTAGAGCAACAGTGTTTAATTAAAATCACTGAGCACTGTTTTAATGACCACATAATTTTAATTGTTCTTGATAAACAATTTAGGAAACAATAAAGGAAAAGTTATGGAGAAAGAAAAAACAAAACAGTGATACAAATGTTTTTAATGATACAGAAAACGTATCAGGTAAACATAGTTGGACAAAAAAAATTGAATAAAGGACAAGGGAGGGGTGTTAACAAGAGCAATACTTTTAAAGAAATCAGGATACAGTTGAACAAGATGTTGCGACAGCACGGTTCTTTTCTCGTTACTATTTAGGCCACTGTGGTGATCAGAAGCAAATATTCAGAGCTACTATTCCTTCAGATCAAAATATACAAACGCTGTACAAAACGGTTACGGCCTACCGGCGAGGGAGGCGAACGCTCAACAAACACTCCGTAAAAAGGGACCGGTGGGGAAATCCTAAAAATAATATACACATCACACATAATAAATATTTCCATTAAAGGTTCGACCCTTCCATTTTCATCTTGACAAAATGACGTCTACTAAATGCTGTAGTGTGTATATACAATATGGCGGAGGGAACGGGTTTTATTTAGGCAACCTAATATGGAAGGTTCTAGCGATGAACAGCTGCATAGATTCTTAATCACTTAAAACGTTCGGTTCCACACAGTCAACGGAACGATCTAAGGCAACGTCACAACCAGACTGGAAGAAACTCCAGACCTCACCCCGATGAGATCAGACTCCAGAGCTCAATTTTAAATTCTATCACAAATTCCCAAATCACTCAGACATCATCCGGATCAGGTTCTAGGTCTGTGCAGTCTGGCTGTGGAACAGGAATTCTAGTCTCGCTTAAAACACTAGTCACGTTTCTCAATACTGTTCCAACAAAGGTAAGGCAGAACTACTGTGTCAGCCATCCGGAACTATAATCTTAAAACAATATACGACACAAACTCAGATGTTTGTGCAAATAAAAATGTTTTGGGAGTGAAATCACCAGGAGCTCAACAGAACACAACATTGTTGGTTACGAATTTCAGAGAAAAAATAAAAAGGAAGAAAACAAAAAAAAAAATCTACTGTTACATATCTATCTGAGAACATGTTAATAAAAAAATTTTAATAAAAAACAAAAAAGGAATTTTGTCCAGGAATTGTGTTCTAGATTCTTCGTTCTCGACACAATGAGCATCCCAGGGTTCTAGCGCCACAAATAAATTACACTCAACAAATGCTGATCACATTTCTTAAAAGCTTTTTCTTGTTTTTTTTTCCTTTCCTGACCAAAGCAGCGTGTAGAAAAAAAGAAAAGCAAATTAACGGCATATACATACACACTAATTTATAACACTTTCATAGTAAACATTAAGGTCTTGTATATGCCTAATTTTAAAACAACAAGGGTCACATCAATTATCTGACCTCGCATACAAAAAGGAAAGAGCACATTTTCAATTCTTCCAAACCCAACCACAGCCAAAGAAACAAACAAATCACTCCTTTCAAGGTCATACTGTTAAAATGCGTTTTAATAGAATGTGGGTGGGTGCATATATTTACAGGAAAAATAATGTAAAGCACTGCTTTTCTTCCTCTCTTTCACATTAAGGACACAGAATGGCTTCTGACACAAGGCAGGGTAACAGGTTGTATTATTCTTTTTTTATTACTATTTTTCTTCACTTCTTCAGGAGCATCTTTGCAAAATCCTCATTGGACAGGGGCTTCGTTACGGCGTTTTCAGCTTGCACTCCATCGCTCAGGCCATCCTCCTGCTGTTTAGTGGCGGTGCCGTTCTCGGTTTTCGTCTGAGGTGTGTTTTGACGGTGCAGAGAGCGAGGGAGTAAAGACACCTGCGTGCGTCCTTTTCCACGACTGAAATCACAGAATTAAGAATTCAGTTAACAAAAACTGTTAATATTCTGTTCATTATAAGACTTAAGCCATCTTATGTGTGATACTGAAGACTGTTAATACAGTGGATCAGTTCCCTATGCTGATTGGTCTGGAGGTGACCTTAGAATCTAACTAATAATTGTTTGCGTAAACCACTAATATTCTCTGGCTGTGGAATGAATAAGTATAAAATAAGAGTGTTTTGAAATACGAGCCCGCTTCTGGAACGAATAACGCTTGTACTTCAAGGTTCCAATGTATTATTATTATAATTTTTTTAGAGTAATGTATTAAGCTAGGTTTGAAATGAAATGAAAATGTTTTGGGAGCATATTTGGGGTTTATAAAAATGTATCGGCATTTATAGGTATTTTTGTTGACCACATCCAAAATGTGCGAGTGCTCTAGGAACGTGACCCCCACGAATTCCGGTGGTCGACTGTATCCTGATTCTCACTAAAACAATACTTTGGCAAAAGTCCATCAATTATCTAAACAAACTGAATTTCTTTTGTCCAATAAAAGCCATGTTCCTTACTGTGTGTATTTCATTTGATTAAACTTTATACATGCATATTTGACTCTAGTTCTAGTCTGCGGTAATAGCTTACAACACAGTGACTTTGTATAGTTTTTGTGACATTAACATTTTTAAGTTCCCAGTAACAGCTTTGGAAAATTACTAACATTCAAGTGTATTCTGTTTGTTAATCATGTTAGTCAGTTTGAATTCACTGTTTCAGATGATATTTTAAAGCTCCAGGTGAAACATTCATCAGATTTTTGGGAGAGTTGAATAAATGTGTTTATAATCTATCAGGTTATGCATGCGCTTAAAATAACTTTTCTATTATACAGAGAAAATTTTACTTTTCACTTGATTAAAATGTAGTAAAAATATTTGTTAGAATTTTTAAAAAGAAAAAACCTAGAATAAAAGTTACGATTTTATTTGTCTTATCATTAAACCCCTAATTACAATATGTGACATCCAGATGTGACTATAAAGCAGATCAGAAAACATCTGTATGGTATAAGAGAAAAAATAGTGTTAGTGACGTTTAGTACACTCTCACTTTCGTCTTTTTTTCTCGATCCTAATCAACATATCCAGTAGCAACAGAGACGAATCTCTTTCCCTCCACTTGGAGGTGCTGTTGTACTTACGTGCCCTGAATCTGACGAGGCATCATGCCTCCCAGAGCTGGTGTGAATTCTGTCTTCCTGGCTGGTGGATTACTTATGGCCACAGAGAGCGTGTGGTTCCCCAGCTTCGTCCTGTCCATCTGTAACACAGCCTGAGACGCCTGCAACTCGTTCTCAAACTCCACATAGGCCAGGCCCTGCGAGAAAACACACGACAACAATCCTGCTTATAATACTCCTTAGAATTGTCACTTTTAACGTTAACTATATTCGAACCATGCGCTCAAACCTTGGGTTTTCCGGAGCGGTTGGTGACGAGGCGGACGGCTTTGACGGTGCCGTGGTCCTTACACAGCTCCTCCAGCTGCTCTGTAGTGCAGGTGAATGGCAGCCCAGAGATGAAGATCTTGTGCTTCTCCAGTGATGTGTTGTACTTAAAAACCTAGCAAAAGCAGAGGAATAATTAACAACTTAACTCTAACAATTCATAGTGGGATTTTTAAGCTACGACAGGCTGGCACACATCCAGCATGTTCATCTGAAATATTAATAAAACATGTTTCACGTGTGGGGAAAAAAAAAAAAAACATACAACACAATATACAACTCATCTTCTTTAAGTACCTTAAAGTCGGGGTTTTTACTCTTGTCTACGCAGGGAGACACAAACATGGGCCGTCCTTCCACCTCCTGTCGGTCCAGCTTGAGCGCCTCCCGGGCAGCCAGCTCGTCCTCGAACTGCACATAGCAGTATCCTCTGAAGGCGCCCTTGGGGGTATACACCGGCCGCACCTGCACGACGGTGCCGCAGCTCCCAAACGCAGCTTTCATTTTGCCCTCTGGGTCTCCCAGAGTGAAAGCTAGATTACTGACGAACACGCAGCTCAGGTCGTTTTGTTCGTCTGGCATTCTGCCCGTTGTATTTTTGACTTCAGTCACCACCTGCTGGTTTTTCCGGGCAGCTGGAGTCTCTGGTTTGTGATGCGGCGGAGGAGGAGGAGGAGGATGAGCACGCCGCCCGAACAACCCACTTTCTGTCTCCATCTGCTCCTCTGAGGCGTCCTCGTCACCTTTGTGCCTCTTGCGCTCTGCGAAAATATTGTACACAAGAATGAATGATTTGCACTGAACGTTTGAGTCATTTAATTCTTCTTTAAATCAATCACAGGGTTTTTTTTTTTGGTCTGTGATGTCTATTTAATCCAATTTTGGGGCAGGTGAAGTAGCGGTGCAGCTGGAGCTTGGCTCACTAACGGCGCTGAGGAAGTACTGGGCGATCCACTGAATTTGTATTTGTTCAAGCTCGCAGCCATAGAGGACAACAAAAAAGTACTGAAGTCACTGAAGTACTTTTTAAGTACTTAGCGACCAGTCACTAAAATAACCTAAATTTTATTTTTTAAATTGTTTTAACATATAAAATATTATTGTTCAACGAGAGCCCGATAAAATGCATCCTACTCTATTAACAGGCTTTTTGTTATGTTTCATGTAAACATGCATTCCTTTACCACCCTTACCAGCCTCCTCTCCCCATTCGTCCTCGCCCACATCGTCTGCCTTCCTTTTGTCTCCGGTTCTGTTTGTTTTCTGGCTCTTTTTCTGTGCTTTCTTTTCCGCCTTGGTTTTGCGGCGCTGTTCGACTCGCTCTTCTTCTTGCCGCACATGCAGCGCCTCTTTCTCCGCTGCCTGTACAGAAACGTAGAACAGATGTGGGATTTTTTATTTTTTTTTTATCACACGGCTTTCATCCGACACTTCTGGCACTTCAGAGATTAATGGCTCACATATTAAACCAGTTAGACATTTTCTTCGAATCCAACCGAGGGAAAACAGGAATAATTCACAGACTAACAAATCCGCATCACAGGTTTAGCATCACCAAGTTATCACTTTCCGCTGAAAGATGATCGTATTTGTGTTCTTCTCTTGACTATAGGTGGCAGATCAGTAACATGGATAGAGCTATGCATCCGTCTTAGTAAATACAGTAAACAGAGACAGATCTGGCCTCGTCTCCACTCAGCGCAGGACGCACAACTTCTCCATTACTGCACAGTCCATTACTGCATTATTTACCTTCTCTTATTTCAATCAGCATAATCATGCAGCCTGATACACATGAGCGGGGGAAACAACTTCATGATAAACGACTATGGAATGTGATTAACACAGCGCCATGCATATGAATCATTCTCCAAACTCTAAAGGGGCCACATGACAGGATGTGTTTTCAAAAAAGGACACGTGATCCGGAGATCTTGCCTTGGCTCTCTGCTCGTTAACTCGATTCAGTCTAGACTCGGTCTTCTGGACAGCAGCATCCCAGTCCTCCAGCGAACCTGCAGATGGATAGAGGTAGCCATTAGAGAGGACGAAAGACAAAACCATGCGCTGGATTATTTATCAATACACTAAATAGAGCAGCCTTAGATGTAAAAGAAGGAAGAAATTGAGGGGAAAAAAGGAAAAAGTCAAAGGTACAAGTTGAAGATATCTTAAGAAGAGACATGAATAGATAGATAAACATTACTTTCTTAATCCCAAGGGAAATTGGGATTAAGAAATAACTCAATTTATAAGAAGTGAAAGCATTGCATGAGAAGATTAAAAACAGCATGATAACCAAAGGAGGAGAAGAAAGGAGAGTGATATTTAAATGAATATTTCTTCCAACACAATAGAATTCTAGTCTAGACATTGCATCCAATCCATGTCTGACCATGCTATAGCACTTACCCTCAACCCTCTCAAACGTGAGGAGAACCTCACACACGTGATCCGGATAATCTGATGTGCACTGCACGGCTCGGTGAAGAGCTTTCCTACAATGTGCAGCATCTCCGTACGACCTGAAAACAAATAAACACTTCAGTAACAAAGAGACAACAAAAGAGAATAAATGACGGTCACGTTAGAGCTGTGCACCTTCGCCTTTACGGTCTGCTGCTGACACAAGGGGGGATGATGTGCTCAGAGCAGGTGCATCACTTCTCATTTGTTGATTATAACATTATAAATCATGACACTGACCTCTCCAGGTTGTAGTACTCGAGCCACATGTTGGCGAATTTGGCATTCCCTTTCGTCATGATGCTATCCCACAGTTCTCGTGCTTTCTGCATATTCTTACAGTGCAGAGCCTGGTGAAGAGACCAAATTAACAGAATTTTTTTAGGGGGGAGGGATGGCTTGAGGTTAAGAATTTAGATCAACATCTAATGACAAAGTATTTTCATCCCTTATTAATATACTTATTAGACACATTAATAAAGCCCAAATACTTTAAACAAACAGAAGTAAAAAAATATATACTGTATACATAAAAAAAATAAATATTTATTTATTCTACTTTTTTGAAATACAACAAGGAGAAACATTGTGCAAAACAAACATTGTTGGTTAATGAATTATTTAGTTGGTTACTTTCTTTAAAGCAAATCATTAGCATCGCTAGATTTAGGTTTAGTCTTAAGATGATACTGGAATGGTGGAAGTGTGATTTGAGCTCACCTCTATCCTGGCCCAGATTTGCATTATTGTGCAAGACAGATCCCCACTCTCAGTAAAACCTGTAATCATACAGCCATAGTTGCAGCAAAAAATATATCATATCATGAGCTTCACTATTACAGCATTAGCATTAATAAACACACTAAGGGGTAAAAAAAACTTTTTTTATCTAGTCTTTTAAAGCTACATTGTTTGTAACAAATACACATTTTCCATTTGCTCTGAAAAAAAAAAAGAAAAGTAAAAAAAGACATTGAATCAATTCCGCATGAACGCACAGGATGCCACTTACGTTCCTCCACGTCTTGCTTCAGGTAGTCGAGAGCGCGTGTGAAGGCTGCCCGCAGCTCCTCCAGCTCTCTGCTCCCCTCTGTAATCAATTATGAATCATTAATGAGGTGCACTGCACAATTTATCTTTAATAAATGAAGCTTTATACAATGAATGAGGCCAAATCAACCAGGACAGGTTTGGCGATTCTCCTCTAGCTCAGAATGGGCAGTATGAAAGTATAAAGTGTTTAAATGAAGACAATCTAGTTTACCCAAAATGTTTTCTTTAAATACTTGACAAAGTTTAATATGCATCATCTGGCAGTACAAAATAGTGATATTGATAGAGATGGTACATACAGTATGCATAAAATATAACCGCACTCAAAGTGGAAACAGAAGTGCATCTGTAACAATTAGATTTCATCTGTCCAAACTGTTCATAAAATAATGTGAAGAAAAATCTACTTGTAATTTTCTGCAAATCAGCCAAGCACTTTACTGCCCTCCAGCAACAGCACCCTCCTTCCCCTCACCCCCCACTGCTCATTAGAGTTGAACTTGCTGTAGTTTTAGATGGAAAACTGATAAATTTTGTATATGCAGAGATGTACAGATTATATTCTTATAGATTAAATCTTAAAGAAAAACAGGGAGTCTAGATGACAACACTGAATGAAGAAGTACAGCAAAAGATTCTGGATGTGAAAGACTTCCTGTACTCGACTGCTATATTACCCTATATTACGCCTCTTCAAAGACTGAACAGGTTACGTCAATCTATATTAATAGAAAATTTATAAAAGCACTGTCAAAGTCGTCTTCTCACCTTTGCTAAAATCGACTCGTCTCCTCAGGTAATCCAGGTACGACTGCCAGATCTCCACATAATCTGTGGCCTGTATGAAGCCAGCATTCAGGGCCTTTTCAAACACATCTACCGAAAAAAAGGAAAAATGTAAATATAAAGAAAGACAGGTGATTCTTGATATTTCACTATTTGACAATAAATCTGTGTTGGAAATCTAACAACAAATTGATTAGCTTTAATACATATAAAAGTATCAAATGTATTAAAGTATATAAGTTCTTGTTCATAAAACATTTGATGGGAGTGGCCTATTTCAGAATAACTCCGCCCCCTCCACAGGACCTGGGCTAACAGCGAAAAAATGTTAATCTTACGCTCAGGCCTTCACACTCACCAAACTTTTACATTTTCCTGTAGATATTAAAAGTGACACTTTTTACCACCAATGTCACCAAAACATCAAATAAAGCGCTACAGAAGACTTGGGTTCATCTCTCAAGTACTGTTACAAGGAAATATAGAATCTAAATGCTCTGCTACCACCAGAGCCCAGAGGCCCAGCAGTGAGCTACTTCTCCATTTACTTTGCTGGACATTTGACATTATATTATTGTTTTCTGTCCTCTGTATCCAGTACCAGAGATTATGTGATGTTCTGCACAGTGTCTCTCCAAAGCCAACAGGTAGCTCTTCCACAAGCCCATGGTCCAGGGGCAGTTCCGGACTGCCCTCTCATGACAGGACAACACCAGCTCTTTGATCTTCAACTGCCGATCCTAGAGGAATGATATTAAAGTAACACATTATTAATTAACACATTTTTTTACACAAAGCAGGAACGAAATCACATGGAAATCAGAGCTTACAAAAGATTTTTTATTGCTCTATTGGCGTAATGAAAATTCTATTTTGGCTAACATTTTTTTTTAACTTGCACTTAGCGAGTACTTAATGTTAACACAAGGCTGCTCATGTGGCAGAGGGTCTGATGAACAAAACATCTATGACAATCTTGATAGCCGCATGCATCTCATGACTGTTATATGTGTACTAAATAAAGTTTGGTGTTCCACAAGGTTCTGTTTTGGGTCCACTGCTGGTTTCTCTCTAGAAGTTTCCTCTGGGTAACAATTTGTAAGCATGGTATTAGTTTCCACTGTTATGCTGATAACGTGCAGTTTTATGTCGCAGCAAAGCCAGATGAGAAACACCAGCTTAATAAAGTTGAGGAACGTGTGAAGGACATACTGTAAAACACTGGATGCTTATTAACTTCCTCCTACGCACTTCTGACAAGAAAAAAGTATTGCGTATAGGAACACTTGCAGCTAGAATTTGACTTTGATTGCTCAAGGGATGTGAAAGGTCTTTCTGTTTCATAATGTATGGCTGTAAAAGACCTTGGTCCGATTATTGATTAAAATACCCAAGTGAACTGCTAGTCTTCTATGATCTGCCATGCCTACTTCAATCAAAGGATGCAGGACGCTTGTTGCTACCTCATATTATATAAATATGGTGACTTTACATCCCAAAGAGCCCTCATGTCTGCGTTTTCTTCTGGCTCTCCTTTTAAGTTAAGCTGTCACAGTCGCCCTGCCGGAGTCCCGTGCCTGCTTGCACTCTGCACTATACATACATTTACCTTATACGTTAAGTGACTGCTAACATAACCAGTTCTCTGTCTCTCTCTCTCCCCTCTCGCTACATGTGGCACTACTGAGTTGCCAGTGACCCCGACCCCTTCTGCCCTCCGGACCTGTCTGACACATGTTGTGGTCCTCTTGAATGGAGGCCCTGGCTACTGAGGAAGATGGCCCCTCCCTTATAGTCTTCTTGGAATGCACGTGGTGACTGAGGACATTTCCTCTGAATGATCATGAAGATGGTCTTGGACCATCAGTTACAGTTTTTCAGTAATGACTTGTGACTGCAATCACTCAATAGTTTAGAATTGAAATGAAAACAAAAGCAGATTCTATATTATCTTAAACACCTTTCCAGTTATATTGAACTTTCAGCCTCATAGCACAGAGATATACCAGTAACCAATTTAAGGTCACACTATCTGATCTCAGCCAAATGACGATGGATTCCATGTTGAGCCTGGTTTTTCTAAAGTTTTCTTCCTGTTGCCAATGTCACCCCTCGACGTGCTCATTCAGGGACAAACTGATTAGTCCATACTTTTGTTCCATACATGTTCTAATTTATTTGCATTCTTTTTTTAATTCTGTAAAGCTGCTTTGCAACCATTGTTAAGTGCAAAATACAAATAAAAATTAATTTAATCTCTTTGAAAAGCATTCATATACTGTACTTCATTCATAGTCTGCCCTTTAAGTCACTTTCCATTGTTTCAATCTGCTATGACCAGCATTCAGTCCCTATATTTCCATCAAATAATTCAGTTTGCTTACCAACAGGAGGAGCCAGATTTCTGCTGAGAAATAAATAAATAAAATAAAAACCCTGACATGACCATAGGTGAGGGTAGGAACGTAGATCGACCGGTAAATTGAGAGCTCTGCCTTTTGGCTCAGCTCCTTCTTCACCACGACGGACCGATACAGAGCCCGCATCACTGCAGACGC